>SKCR01051191.1:0-194228 GCA_019454045.1 Zanthoxylum bungeanum | reverse complement strand
ATTCGGATGTGTTGCTTTTGTCCATATTCCAAAACACCAACGATCTAAAATTGAACCTCATGCAACCAAGTGTGTGTCACTAGGGATTGGACTACATAAAAAGGGGTACAAATGCTATGACCCAATAGAAAAAAAATGGTATGTTACCATGGACGTGACTTTTATTGAAACCGAACCTTTTTTCTCTACATATTCGCCTCAGGGGGAGAGTGTAAATGAGTGCGAATATTCTGAGAAGGTTGTACAAATTTTACACTATCCTTATCCAAAATCTGGGTCAGAACTAGTCAGTTCAGAACCATTCGGATCAGAGCCACTCGGGTCAGTGCCACTTGGGTCAGAGATCCGTGGGTCTGAAGAACAACACCCAGAACTACTCGGGTATAATCCGCGTATGCAGCAGCGGCAGCAAAAGGTGTTTAAGAGAGGTGAAGATAGACGAGTTTGGGTAAACACAACTGAAGAAATGATACAAACGGACCAAATACCACAAGAGCCTGGATCTCCTGAGGAACATCCACAGGTAAGTACCTCTAACTATACTCTACCTCCACGAAAGAATAGAGGAAAACCACCAAACCAGTATGTTCCAGAAGATGGAACGAGTGTTGCTAAATACCCGATTGCAAACTATGTGAGCACCAAGAATTTGACCCAACCTATGAGAAACTTTAGTGAAAAAATGTTGTCCTTAGAAGTGCCAAAAAAATGTTGAGGAATCAAAAAAGGATAAAAAATGGGTGCATGCTGATGAGCGAAAAATATATCAATATTTACCGCCCCTTTAACTTAATATTTTGTTTAGTTTCTCGGGTTTGATGAACGTTTTGATGTGTTTTAGTTTATTTTGCAGATAAAATAATATTGGGTCTCAATGAAATCATTTAGGACGAAATATGGGTCAAATAAGGGCAATTATTGGACTTGATATTTTAATTTTGGAGATTGGAAACTTGAAAGGGCGTTTTTGACAAAGTACAGTTTTGGAAATTCCAGTTTTGCATATCTGTCGTATTTTGGGCATAACGTTTTACTCCGATATCGGATTGAGCTGATTCAAGTGCCAGATTAAAGAAGACTCAAAGATCTACAACTTTGAAAGACAAAATATATTCGAATTCTGAAGATTTCATGACCGAAATCGATGAACCATCCAGAAGTGTGTTGTGTGTAATTATTAAAGTCATTTTCAATCATTTTCAAAGCAAAAAAATAAATTAATAAATAAATAAATAATAAAATTATCAAATCATCACCAAACATGATAAGAAATTAGTGAATCAATTAATAATGGATTTGGTGGAGTAATTAGTGGAGAAATTAATAATGGATTTGGTGAAGAATTTGATGGATGATTTGATGGAGGCAAAATTTTGCCTATAAATACCAAGTCATTTCATTTGTAAAATTCATATTTTCTTCTTTGAAATTCCTAAAGAATAAATAAGAAGATTGTATCTTGTTTGTTTATTTACAGCTTTCAGTAATTAAATTCCGCTTTCGCACTTTCTTTTCTTTATTTTTCAGTTTTTACTTTCCGCAATTTACTTCTACGCACAATCATTTCCTTTCTTTACTTTTGTAGTTTTTATTTTTCAAGCAATGAGGAGGTAATTCCCATTTGCTGGGGTGAAAGGTAAAGCTTTTACTATTGTTATTTAGATTAATCTCCCTTAATTATAATATATAAACTATTTAAAACTTGACTTAATAAGGATACCGCTATATTGGCCGGTTGGTAATTAATTATAAATTGGTTTTAACCTGACTAAGTATTGATACCGCCTGGTTGGTCAGTTGGTAATTAATTATTAATTTGACTTAATCAGAATACCGCCTTTATGGCTGGTTGGTAATTATCACGTAAAGTTAATATATTATATTAAGGGAGATATCTAAAATAGTAGTAATAAAAGTTGATCCTCTAGCCCCACCATTTTCTTTTATTGTACTTTTACTTTATTTAATTTCAGTAATTTACTTTTCAGCAATTTACTCTTAAGCAATTTACTTTCAGTAATTTACTTTTATTTTTTTTACATTTTACTTTTTACTTTTTACTTTTACTTTTTATTTTTTTTACTTTTCAGTATTTTACTTTATGTCTTTTCTTTTATTTAAATTTTTACTACCCGTAAATATGTGTCGTAACTAAGCCAGTTATCTGGGGTTGTGATGAAATCCAATATCACCGGTTTATAAGGGGTTAGATTATAGCTTGGGTAATATAAAGGTTTATTTATTGAGTCTTAATCTTAATGCTTTTTATTAACTGGCCATTAATAAAATTGATTAGGTAAACTTAAAATGAACTTGGAAAAGAGATTTTAGGTTAAAGACCTTAGACTCAATAGCCCACGATCTTCTTTTAGGATAGATAACCCTTTAATAGATTTCCTTAGAGGATAGGAATATACCTGTCGGGCGGGGGTAGCCATAATTGGAACTTAAACTTAATGAATCCAGGTAATTTGGTTGACATAGACATATGGTTCAATTGGGTTATACTGGGTATTTGTAATCGACCATCGGAAGAGGCTTTTACATAATTTAGTGTTCCGGGTTAATAAATTAATATATTACCCAACTGTAAGATAACCACTTCATCTTTAATAGATATTGGAAGGATTCACAACCCTGGATAGTTTTATAAATTTGAATTTTCTTCAATCTACTTTCAAGAAATTTTATTTACTTGTTTTAAGTTTTAAAGTCATCACCTAATCAAACAATCAATCTATTAGATACTTGTAAACATTTGACCTCATAAAAAATTAATAGCAAAGGTTTTAAGTCCTCGTGGGATCGATACTTTTTATAATACTTGAACGATATGTGCGCTTGCGTTATACGCGTGTGATTACGCATCGGTCACATGCCATGGATGTAGAAATGGAAGCCTTAAATAAAAATGGAACCTGGTCCCTGGTAGAGTTACCAAAAGGAAAGAGAACAGTTGGGTGTAAGTGGGTGTATACAATAAAGTTTGATGCTAATGGTGAAATTGAAAGGTATAAAGCAAGATTAGTTGTGAAAGGATTCACACAAACCTATGGTATTGACTTTCAGGAAACCTTCTCTCCGGTTCGTAAACTTAATACTATTAGGGTATTATTATCTCTTGCAGCAAATTTAGACTGGCCTTTGCATCAATTTGATGTAAAAAAATGCCTTTGTACATGGCGACCTACAGGAAGAAATCTACATGGATCCTCCTCCCGGGTACATAAACACGGGATCAAAACCAGTAGTTTGCCGATTGCATAAGGCGTTGTATGGCCTAAAACAGTCACCTCGAGCATGGTTTGGTCGATTCTGTAATGCTATGAAAAATTATGAGTTTGAACAGAGTGATTCTGATCATACTCTATTCTTTAAAAAAAGACAAGAGAAACTAACTGTTTTGATTATATATGTGGATGACATGATCATTACAGGTAATGACAGGGACGAATTGAAAAGGCTTGAAGAAAGATTTTCAAAGGAGTTTGAAATGAAGAGCTTAGGAGGCCTCAAATACTTTCTTGGAATTGAAGTGATGAGGTCAAAGCAAGGCATTACTCTCTCTCAAATGAAGTACATTCTTGATCAACTAGGAGAGGTTGGGATGCTTGACTGTAAGCCAGCAGACACACCAGTGATCCAAAATCTCAAGTTAGAAGAGAATCCAGATCAAGCACCGGTGAATAAAGAGAGATATCAAAGGTTAGTGGGGAAACTTATATATCTATCACACACTAGACCGGACATTGTTTATGCAGTAAGTCTGGTAAGTCAGTTTATGCATAACCCAAGCGAAGAACACATGGAGGCCGTCATAAGAATAATAAGGTATCTAAAGGGAGCTCCAGGGAAAGGAATTCAATTCCTAAAGAACGGACATTTAGATGTTATGGGATATACAGATGTTGACTGGGCTGGGGATGTTACAGACAGGAGATCAACATCTAGATACTTTACATTCGTATGAGGGAACTTAGTTACTTGGAGAAGCAAGAAGCAAAAAATCGTTGCCTTGTCCAGTGCTGAGTCTGAATTAAAAGGAGTAGTTAACGGGATTTGTGAGCTAATAACCCAAGCGAAGAACACATGGAGGCCATCATAAGAATAATAAGGTATCTAAAGGGAGCTCCAGGGAAAGGAATTCAATTCCTAATGAACGGACATTTAGATGTTATGGGATATACAGATGTTGACTGGGCTGGGGATGTTACAGACAGGAGATCAACATCTGGATACTTTACATTCGTAGGAGGGAACTTAGTTACTTGGAGAAGCAAGAAGCAAAAAATTGTTGCCTTGTCCAGTGCTGAGTCTGAATTAAAAGGAGTAGTTAACGGGATTTGTGAGCTAATGTGGCTCAGGAAACTAATGTCGGAACTTGGTTTTCCTCCGACAAAGGAGATGGATTTGTTCTGTGACAATAAAGCGGCAATAGATATCTCTCATAACCTGGTTCAACATGATCGGACCAAGTATGTTGGGGTTAACCGACACTATATTCGTGAAAATATTGAAGCAAGGATAATCCGGCTAATACAGGTGAAGTCGGAAGAACAGCTTGCTGACATTCTCACTAAGGCAACCTCAAGCAAGACATTCTATGGCATACTGAGCAAGTTGGCCATGACAGATCCGTACATACCAATTTGAGGGGGAGTGTTGAAGTGCCATAGAAGATCTGGAGTATACCAGGATGGAAGGTGGTGCGCAATATTTGGAAGGCAAGCTGGAGATTAATCTTTGTTATATATGATTATTATTTGTTGCATTATAATAATATGTAAACATAGAATTAGTCAAGCTAAGTTTGGAAAGTAGAATAAGGCAGATTGTTGTCTTCCTACGCATGACTCCTCTATATATTGATATATCTCCTGTAAACAATGTACACAAGAATTATGATTCCATTAAATAAAATTGGGAGGGAATGGAGTTTCATGGGAGAGCTGTGTTCTTTATCTTTATTCCGTTAAATTAACATATTTAAATATTAAATCTGAAACAACATTTAGATGAGACATATATACACAAAACCATCCGGATACAAACATCACGTCAAGAACCTGAAGCAAGATACTTATGATGCTTCATCACTCATATTATAGATGCTTCAAAAAAAGTCTAAAACTGATGACCAAAAACAATACCCCAATTAATAGAGTTGTTATATTCTTCATTAATACACTGATCACCTAATAATAGAAATAACAAGGGGATCCATCCAGCATTGCAGCAGATAGTACAAGGGTGGTGACAAGTTCATGCTATGAACAAACCTTGGTCTATGATAGAATATTCTGTCGGGTCATAGTAGTGCTCGCAGTCGAACCTCGTAGTATCAGAGAGGTGGAATGGAACTTCAGAATTGAGCCCTGGATCGTTGTAGTCTGTAAAATATATATCCTGGAGTCCAAGATTCATCCCAAAACAATCACCTTGGAGCCAACAAAGTTTGAAGTCCTCATCCAGTGATGCAAAAGATGACTCGTCTCCCCAGTTTATGTTCCGTTGGGCGGGTTCCAAATCAGGAATGCAACTCAGATTAATGCCCTGACTTTTCATGCTTGATGTGGTAGTGGCAATGTGATCAAAAGGTTGATCATTTACTATCGGACTCTTGGTTTGAACAGAAAAAGTATCAACTGCACTTCCAATTGGAATAGCATTGGCATAATTGCTTTTGCACATGGCATCGAAAGGCTTAAGGTTAATTTCTTTATCTACCACTGTAGGTTTGGAACTAACGGATGGACCTGCCTGTATTTGATCAGCTTGAATATGATGCTGTGGACCTGGCAGTGGTAGCTGGGTGAAGCCATCCTCCAACTGAAGCGGCTTATGTTTATGTTTGAATTGAGTCGGTGGAACTTCAGACCAAGGGTGTGCCGGAATAGCAGAATCAAATGAAGTGAACTTTACATCGGAATCCCCTGGTTTAAAAGAACCACTGAAGTCTATCTGTGAACACCTGGCTTTATGTGAATCAGGAATATCAACAGTCAAAGCTCTTTTGTGTTCCGTTACAGGAATTGAAGCAATCCCCTTCAGGTAACCTTCAAGGCTTTTGGCATCTACATTCTGGACAAGTGAATTACTGCCAGAAAATCCATAACTTCCATTTGAAACATCATTGTGGTGTTGCCCATTGATTGAGTTTTGGAGGAAAAAACTTGCAGCAGAATCTTTTGAAGATGAATCTGTCTGATTCACCCCACCAACAGAAGTTTTCAATTTATTTTCCTTCTGCAGCCTAGTCAAGTATAAGCGGTACTTCTGCATAAGGGAAACATTCCATTGAAGAGATTTTTCAAGATGTCAACAAATTATTTATCAACAGAATCAAATTGACGAAGCATAATCATTTAAATGCTATGAGAGTTGTACAAGGTCCAGTAAAATTCAAGTGAATTAAGAAAAATATACCTTCATGCTAAGTACACTATGGATAGAACAACCAAATCATGAAAAATTGATGTTTCTAGAGGGAGATACAGCTATAATTTTGTGAGTAATTACTCGAGCAATTAGAATAAAAAGATATACAACAGATAAATCCAAGAGAGCCATATCTACCTGTAAGTGACTGGCAACATTTTCTCTGGTCAACCAAGAGACATTCATCAAGTCAAGAATTTTCTTAGGTCCAGCCTCTGCAAAACAGACACTACATGTCATGTCTCTGAAGCAGCATGATAAAGATGGCAGCTATATCATGGAAAAACACGTAAACATAATATTACAAGCTTCCATGAAGTAAATTAAAATTTTCTAATTAATGGTGATCCAAAGACGAGACTATGAAAGTGGAAATTCATGGATCACTTACTATAAAATCCAATATGATCTACAGCTTTCACAAACTTTTGATGAAGATCAACCGACCAAACCACTCTAGCCTTTTTTGTTGAGGAAGCATCTCCACAGTCTTTGTCATCATGCTTGTTTTCGGCATCTTTTCTTTTCCTCACTGAACTCAAATCTTCTCCAGTAAGAAAGTGTCCATCTTCAGATTGATCTGATCCACTTCTTGTCATCTGAATACTTTCAATCCCTTCAATACTCTCAATGTCTCTTACCTCATGTCTCCTCTTTCTGAAGACATGCTGCCATATATTACGGAGTTCTTTCATTCTTATAGGTTTAAGTAGATAATCACATGCTCCGTGTTGAACGCCTTTCAAGACCCTGCTTGTTTCTCCATCAACCGACATCACTGTGCAATTACATATTTACAAAGAGTCAGAAGCAGTGTCTAGTGAATGAATCAAGGGAAATGCTGGCAGTCTAGGAAAAACAAATCCATTTGTTATGGCAAAGAACTTACTGATTACTGGAAGATCCATCTCAAGCCCAACATGCTCAAGGAGTTTAAATCCATCCATATCAGGCATATTGACATCACTGATTACAATGTCATATCCATCTTTCCTTTCACGAAGCAAGCTCAGTGCATCTCTAGCTAAACCGCAAGTTGTGACTGCAACATAAAAGATTGTCATGGTAAGAGAAACACAAGACAGTAAGTTGGGAACCCGAGTACACTGTCTAAAAAGCAAACCAAAATGTACAACACTAGGATGAATTTCAGTTTCGTCAAATCTAATAGTTTTCATGTACAGACGAAAAAAATAAAAGCACAGATCCTAGGAATAAAAAAATCTCTTAATTAAAGGTGGAAGCCAAAAAGAATGCTGACTGAAGCAGATGCAAGGAAACCTATATAAATTTGCATCAATGGTGAATTTGGAGCTAAAATGAATATTATGAGGAACACTCGCATAGAAAACCCTAGGCCAGAAATGGGCTAATTGGAATCCAAGACATGGTTTGATCCGTTCAATTCTATCTTCTTTGAACTTTAGATTAAGCTTAAGCTGATCTCATGCTTCCATAGGATCTCGTATATAAAATAAGCAGCACTCAACCTTAATCAAAGAAGATCAACTCAAGACCAAGCTCATCCATTTGTGAAATCATCTGGCTTGTTTTCCAAGTTATACTTATATGCATCATCGTATAACAACCGAGCAGTACAAGCATGCTATTTAATTCTATCACAACATTTTTTATAAATTCTTCATCATGTTGAATCTCAAATAAAAGTTATATTACCAGTGACCCCTTCACTAGCATGATAACTAATTCAAATGTTCAGAAGCCTTACTAAACCTTGTTCTGCTCAATTGGGCTGAGCTAGGCCTCTTCAATGAACAAGCTAAGTGCTTGCTAAACTTCAGAACCTCAAAGGTTATGTTAGTTGAGTGAAACTGAAGCCTAATCTCCACCACTCAAATATTTTCCCACCCCTCAAGCCCAAATAGAAACTTAGTCTGTAATTCAGATTAAATTTTCTAAAAGAAAAATTATAAGGAAAAAAAAACATAAATACATAGAACTGGGTTCAATTTTCCTACTGGATTCATTACATTCTCACTTAGGTAGCCAGAATTTGAACTCCACATAAACTTATTACCTAAAATTGAAGCCATCTTCAAAATAAATAAAATAAAAATCCCTCACATGCCATCATCAAACTTTACTATTAACTCATGCAGAAAAAACCCATCTTACAAACCAACAATTATGACAAAAAATAATAATAATAATAATATAAAACTTCAATTAACAGATTCCATGAACAGTAAATGATCATTACAAAAACAAGAAACCCAGATGAGCAAACAAAAACAAGAACAGTAACAAAGTAAAGTAAAGTAAAGCTGAAATATAATTAATTATAAACCTTCATAAGCACACTTCTTGAGCATCTTTTCAAGAATTTTGAGCCACGTAGGATCATCATCAACAACAAGAACTCGGAGACCAGCAGGATTGAAGGTCTCGTTTCTTGGAGAAGAGAAACCATTCTCCATCATACAATTTGCAAAGAGATAATTAAAGAAATTACAAATTATAAAAGAAAGATGAGTTTTGTTTATTAGTTAACAAGAATTATTGGCAAGTGAAGTGTTTTGTTATTAGCTGCAGGATTCTTAAAATAACAAAAACTGGGCTGCTTTGGGATTTTAAGAGAAAAGCAAGCATGAACCAGCAACGAATATTTGGCGCCAGCTATTAACGGTCCCTTCGCTACACGCTGGCTTTTTATCCTCTTTCGGCTCCCTGTTTATTTCTTTATTAGTAGTTTTTTTATTATCTTTTTTTTTTTTTTAACAAAGTAAAATAGTAAAATTGTTATGTGAAGAGTAATTCTCCTGGGTAGGGGTAGTAATTTGGGTTAGAATTCGTTTATTTGTTCGATTCAATTCGCTTTAAAGTGAATATGGGTTTAAAAAAATAGATTCATTTAATAAATATGTCAATTCAATTCAATTCGTTTATTCGTTTTATTATTTTATTTTACTATTTATTGTTATTTTTCAATTAAGATTCGAGAAATTATAGCTAATTACCATAAAAATATAATATTGTCGATATTTGGTGACATATTTTTAATAAATATATTATTTAAGTATTTCATATGTATATATATTTATGAAGAATTAATGTAAATAAATTATGATAATTTACGTTATTGAATAATATCATGACTAGATAAATATTCGTATTCAATTCGTTTAATAAAAGAATAGAATACGAATCATGATATTATGCTTCGTTTAATAAACGAATCGAATGCGAATTCATCACATTTTGATTCGATCGTTTAGGATTCGATACAAATTCGATTCGTCAATTCGTTTTGACATCCCTACTCTTTTTTTTTTTTGGAAACGATGGAAACCCCGCCACCAAACCACCCGTTCTGGGCCGCGGCACAGGTAAAACCACCGGCTATCCCAGGCTCTTACAAGAAGTGCACCCCCTGGATTCGAACCCAGAACATCAAGGTGAGATCCTTGACCCTATACCACCAAGCCACACCCCTTGGGGACTTTGACATCCCTACTCGTGGGTAATAAAAATTTTGTATGTCCGAGTTAATACAATTTATCGTTAATAATAGTCTAAAAATATTCTTAATATATATATGACATGATATTATTAAGTTATACAACTGATATTATTATATTATTATATAATTAACAACTTAACATGTGTACTTGTAACAAAAAATATCCGTATTCAATCCGTTTAATAAAATAATAGAATACGAATCATGATATTATGATTCGTTTAATAAACGAATCGAATGTGAATTCATCACATTTTGATTCGATCGTTTAGGATTCGATACAAATTCGATTGACATCCCTACTCGTGGGTAATAAAAAAATTTGTATGTCCGAGTTAATACAATTTATCGTTAATAATAGTCTAAAAATATTCTTAATATATATGACATGATATTATTAAGTTATTACGACTGATATTATTATATTATTATATAATTAACAACTTAACATGTGTACTTGTAACAAAAAATCTTCTAACATATAAATGTTTGAAAAGTCAATGGACAAGTTGATAATTAAGTATAAAAGAAACTACACTTGTTATATTAAGATAATATCGCAGTTATCACATTTTATGTAAAATAATAATAATAATAATAATAATAATAATAATACTAATAATAATAATTTGGAAAATTAGAATAGATTCTCTCTCCTAATTTATGAAAATAGTTTGAAAATTAGAAGATAAAGTGAGTGTGAAAGAATACTTTGAATGAAAATATAACATCTTATAATTATTTATATATTAGTTTATTGAACCAAATGTTGTTGAAAAACAGTGTTTGATTTTTTTGACCATATCAACTTGCTGTAAAGGTAGGATAAGTAAATAATATTATTAGTTTAATAGTAATGTTTTTTTAGAGCGTAACGTGTGAATGTATAAAATATGCTTTGGATAATGCTCCAGTAATGTTTATTTTAGATAGAAATAATGAACAAAATTTATGTGTTAATGTGTTGGATTGGATTGCAAAAGGGAGAGAGTTCAATAATGGGAGACGATATTTTGATGTAATAAATCTTCTTTACTTGTTTTGGGAGGAGATAATGAAATATGTAAACGCTGTTTCATAGAGAGTATTGATTGAAAATATAAGTTAATTTAAAAATTTATAATAAGAATATAATATGGTTTATAAACTCACCGAACTCTACATTAAACGTTACAATAATGTTTCCTTTGCTTTTGGTTTTGATGGGTATATGTATGATTAACTTTTGACAAAATTGGTCCCTAAAGTGAAAAAGTTGTGGAGTTTATATTACAATCCACAGACAAAAGATGAAATTTCTACCAATTTTATTCTTTGTTTTAGCATACCTACTTTTTTTTTAGTATTGTTTAGATTTTATAGATATATGTACAATATGAAATTTACTGAATGACAAGTTAGATTGACGGTGTAGAGTTAGGATCTGACCTTGAGGTCCTAGGTTCGAATTCAGAGAGTGTATTTCTTGTAAAAGTCTGTAACATCCAGGGATTTTATCTGCTCCGCTTAAGCCCGGAAGAAGTAATTTGTCGATAGAATTTCCAACAATTCCAAAAAAAAAACGTTAGATGCATTTGTAGTACAATATAGTTGTTTATCAAGTATAAGACTAGAAATCTCTTGTAGAATAACCTAAATATATATCGAGTGTAAATATGAAAATCTACACCAATTTCTTAGTATATTCACAATTTTCGAAAATAACAAGACTTGAGCATGTGAGTGTACACCCTCAACAATGATGACATGTAGACATGCACACGGTTGTTTCGAACCGCAACCGAATCGTTGACCAACCGTAAATTGAATCGTTGAATATGTAACCGAATCGCAACCATAAACGAACCTGTCGAGTCTGGTTCGGTTAAAGTTGAGGCCAAATTCCAACCGCCGGTTCGAACTGTAACGGTTGAAACCGTTAGCCGTTACGGTCAACCGTTAACCGTAACGATAATATTTTTTTAATAATAATAAAATTTTAAAATGTCTAATTTGTCCATTCCAATAATTATATTTTAAGGGCATTTTAGGCATCATAAAAAATCAAAAAAACACTAGCAAATAACCCTTTAACTCATTTTTCAAAACCACAAAATCATTTACTCTTCTCACTCTTTCAATTTCCCAAATCTCATATATTAAATTAATTTATTCTCTTATTATCTCAATCTCTTCATTATAATGGCAAGCTCATCACACAACACTAACATTCCTGAGGCTGAGAATATCACTCAATATACCACCGGTAAAACGACTTCACGTATTCAAGTGAGAAATTGAGGTTCTGAAATATTGAAAAAATATTTCACTCTGGTCGTGAATGATGTCACTGGTGAGAAGAATGATGTCTGCAATTATTGTGGAAAATTTTACAAATACACTGGTGGGTATGGAATTATGACGGATCATATGATGAGTACTCATAAAGCTGAGTTTGGGATTGATACAACACAAACATAAATGAAAAGGTTTTATACTTTCGGTCCAGGTTCCTCTTTTTTAACTAAATTATTTTAATATAATGAATCTCAATGAAAAGATAATCTAACTAAATTTATTGACATTGAATATTTAGCTTTTACTTTTGGTGAAAAAAGTCTTTTAATGATTTAATACATGAAAATTTGAATCATGGTGCATATAAACTTATTAGGATGACATGTAAAAGAAAAATGATGGAATTGTATGTAAAGGGTTAAAATAATTTAAGGAAAATATTCATTAAACTTAAAGGTCGTGTTTTATTTGTAGTGACATATGAAGTGACCATTGGCAGTCACATTCATATATGGGTATGACATGTCATTGGATTGATGATTCATGGTTTATTCAAAAAAAAAATTATTACATTTTAGCTTTTTAATGATGCACACACTGCACATAAGATTTATGTAATGATTAGTAATATTTTACAGTAATATGGATTAGTGCAAAAAATTTTAACTATTGGATTTGATAATACATCGGCTAATACTGCATCAATTAATGAATTTACAGCTATTTCCCAACCAAATTTGGGAGGTAAATTTTTCCATGTTCGATGTGCATGTCATATTTTGAATTTATGTGTATAAGATGGTTTGAAATCTTTAAACTCTCATATTGCACCTATTAAAAAAGTAATTAATTTAATTTGGTCGTATTCTAAAATTAGAAGAGAATTGTGTATTTTTTATAAGCAAAATGGTGTTAGGCCGAAAAAACTCGGCTGTGATGTTCCAACTCGTTGGAATTCTACTTTTTTTTTTTACTAAATGAAAGTTTTGAATTTGATGATTTATTATGTTCATTTGTTGCTCATTATCAATATGATGTAGTTTTATATTGCAGTTATTGGGATGTTTGTTCAAAAAATTTAGAGATTTTAAATTTTTTTAATGATGTTATGAATATTTTAAGTGGTGTTTATTATTCAACTTCAAATATTTTTCTCCTAACAAGTATTGACATTGTTGGGGTATTAGATGAACATAATAATAGTAATGAATTTGATGATGTTTTTGATGATCATAACAATATTTTTGATGATCCTAACAATAAATTTGATGATCCTAATAATATTTTTGACGATCCTTCAAATGGAATTGAAAAATATGTTGTATCAATGAGGATAAAATGACTTAATTATTACAGAGACATATCATTATCTTATCTTGTTACTTTTGTTTTGGATCTAAGGTTTAAAATTGAAAATTTGGAAAATATTTACAAAATTAATATGTTTTATTAAGTGAAAGAATTGTGATTGTTTCTCCAATTATTGATAATGATATGAGAACTTTACTTGATTTATACAATGATTATGTTAATAGATATAATATTCAAATAACTGATATTATACAATCCATGAATGCACCAATTGAACAATCTAAACTTCTTGCTGGTAGAAGTTGGTTAATACAGCGAAGTAAAAAATCAAAGTCCACCAATATCACCACTACTAATTCAGAAATTAATGTATATCTAACGACAAATTTTGAGTTTCTCCAAAGTGCTTTTGTAGGTGAGCTATTTCTTATCCTTGATTGGTGGAAAAAAACATTAAGGATTGTTTCCAGTCCTAGCCGTGATTGCAAGGGATGTATTACCGACACCGGTCTCAACTGTATCAGTAGAGCAAGCATTTAGTACGAGTGGTAGTATTCTTGATGATAGAATATCAAGGTTGAAACCGGAGACGTTAGAAGCTTAAACGTGTCTTGATGATTGGTGTAGGGCGGAACGTCATAAACAAGAAAATCAGTCGGAAACCTTTGAAGATTTGTGTGATAACACGAACACAACTGGAACTGAAGGCTCAAGAACCAGACCGCCTTCCCTGGATAACGATGAATAAAATGTTAAGTGGGTAAATTATTAAAATGTAACAAAATTACGTGAGCTTTGATTCCTCTAAGCCCCAAGAGGATGCGTAGGCAGCTTACGTAAGTGCAAGCTATTTTTTTGCAAAACAATAAATAAATTATCAATGTCTACTTTTAGTTTTACTCTTTAGTAAATCTTTAATTTTTCATTATTTTTATAACAATTTAAATTAATTTATTTACTCTTTAATAAATCTTTAATTTTTTTATTTTTTTTATAATAATTTAATTTAATTTATTAAAAAACGATTTCAAACCTTAAACCGAACCGAATCGAACCACATGGTTCGACTGGTTTAAGATTCGGTTGCGGTTCGGCTTTGGTCAAAACCGCAACTAATCAAACCTTAAACCTAATCAAATCGTACGGTTCGACCGATTTAAGGTTTAATTGCGATTCGTCATCAATCGCACGATTCGGTTACGGTTTTGAACCGTAACTGAATCGTGTGCATGTCTTTTTCCCTATTTCACTTGATTTTTGTATTAAAAAAAAATTTTAATATTTGAGTATACATAATGTTAAAAAGCAATGCTTTCACTTCATGACAAAAAGGAAAAGGAAGAGAAATAATGATAAAAAGATTCATGGGGAACTAAAGGAGTAGAGTCTGTCTGGTGCATATATGAGCATGTGAGTTGCACGATGTAATGGACAGGAGCAATAATTGAACAAGTTCAATAGATCATATCATTTCAAATTAAAATGGGATTGGTACACTCTCCAAATAGAAGCACCCATTTGTGTCCTGAGCCAATACAAGCACAACATTTGCTCAATCTCCTTCCAATCAAAAGTTTCTGAAAAGGCTTTCACGAAAGCATTATAATAAACTAGTGGAAGCACTGAAACCCCTCTTTAATAATTCTCCTACTATAAAGCCTCTTTTTGTGTACTTGGTTTTGTGCATTATTATTTAATGGGACATTTGGGACAGGGACGTGGTTTGGTGGTGTAGAGTTCAGGATCTGATATTCAGGTTCTGTATTCGAATCCAGAGAGTGTATTTCTTGTAAAAATCTGAGACAGTTGAAGATTTTATCTACCACGTTTAAATTCGGAAAAAATGATTTAATGATTGGATTTCCAAACGATTTTAACAAAAAAAATTATTATTTAATGGGACATTTGGTGACTCAAAATACGGCCTCAGGACAAGACAAGACCCGCCACAAACTCCACAAAATTGTACATTGCATTACCCACTTCAATAAACCAAAAAAAAAAAAAAAAAATCATACATTTTTACATCCATTTGCACAAGGACAGAACATCAATGTCAAGTGATGTTAGAAACCTGAATAAAGTTTTGTTATGTCTGTCTGAATGTTATTGGAGTGTGGCTCTGAGAGGAGGCACTCAGATATTTGATAGAGGTGGTTGGTTGCGATAATAAAATTTAGTCTAAAATTAAGATTCAAATTTTAAAGAAATTTAAATTTTATATTTATAATATAATTTTTATATTTTTTTTTTTATCTATCACTCCATTGAAATTCAAAATTTATTTTCATCTAGTTTAATTATAAATTGCTTGAGGGAATATTAACTTTTAATGAAAGTTGCAATTACTTCCACTGAGCCTAAACATAGTTTTCAGCCACAGAATGAGCTAGGGCCTCTAAATGGCTGACATGCAAGCTAATGACACAAGGATTCATGCTTAAAAAATCATTTTGTTAATAGATTAGAACAAAAATTTATGATTCCACTTGATGATTATAAATTTAAGAATTAGATAAATAAATCAAGCTTTTTTAGTGCTTAAGATGTGAAAAAGATGGTGATTAACAAATAATATAGAAGGGCTTTATTTAATATGTATCGTCCAATAAGGCTACGATAGCTTATTAATTAACTTTTTTTTAAAAAAAAAAAATTAA
Organism: Zanthoxylum bungeanum; assembly: GCA_019454045.1. Taxonomy (NCBI): domain Eukaryota; kingdom Viridiplantae; phylum Streptophyta; class Magnoliopsida; order Sapindales; family Rutaceae; genus Zanthoxylum; species Zanthoxylum bungeanum. The sequence goes on along the minus strand of SKCR01051191.1, from coordinate 178,061 downwards.
TAATAATAATACAACTATGGCCATGATAAAGCCATTTGCTTCATATTAGTGCCAATGAGATGGTATCATGGCATCTTCTTAAAACTCTATTGTAAAGAATGAATTCCTTGGCAATAGTGATTTATAATTTTAGTACGTTTAAGTTTCCTCATTCATTATGGGTGTCAAGAGTATATTGAGAATTGAACTATCATCAAGTTATAATTAAAAAAACATAAAAATAAAAAATTATACGTCCGCTGAATTGAGGTGATTAGTGGATTTAATTCGTTATCATGTGAGATTAGACTAATGAAATTGTGTTAACTAATTATTCACATCTTTTTGAAACTTTGAGTTGATATTTTTTATGTAGGTTTCAACTTTGAATAACAAGGGCTTAAAGGTATCCTTTTGGGAGTGGGGTTAGAGAAAGGAAAATGACTAAAAAAATAAAATAAAATACTACTGGCTCTGAAAGGAAATTCCCACTAATAATAATTTATTACAAAGAGAATTATTTAATTAAATAGGGAGGATGAACTCCATGCAATTTCAAATTAAGTGGGGTGTTTCTTTTGATTAATTTTATAATATATATATATATATATGATATTTCTGCCTGTGGGTGTTTGTTCTTACCTGTTTATTCCTTTTAACTTATTTGGTGTTGATTTGGATTTTAATTTTTTCACTACTTCTTTGTAATTTGGCCGGTATTGGTCATAAGCGGGTTATGTACAAGGTTTGTTTCAATTTATTTAAAAAAAAACATTGAAAAATCAAAATCAAAATCAAAATCAAAATCAAAATACGGTCGGTCTATCTCCAAATTTTTTTTATTATAATATTATCAATGTCTTCAAAATATAAAATTAGGGGGTGAGTAAAACTGATTTCGGTTCCCCAGAAAAAATCGGTTCCTAATTAAGTGGAACTGGAACCTACCTAATTAAATATGGTACCCTATTAATCGGTTCTGATCCAGTTCCGATCCGGTTCTGATTTACCCTATTTATTTCTTATTGTCAAACTTTGGAAATGAAATTATTTCTCACACTTGAGTATTACAGAATAATCTTGACAATTGTCCATACAGAAATAAAACAATAAATAAAACTGCATATTACATAATATTTAATACATAATATTCTTGTAGGTTCCAGCAACACATTGGGTTTATATATCAGATGCAAAACGACGGGTTTTGAACCTAAATCGGTTATGAAATTGAGTTTTAATTTGGTTCTGAAATTGATTCTAAATTCGGTTTCAAAAACAGGTTATGGTCTGGTTAAATGATCAAGTTCCGGTTCCGTCCATGATAGAATCAGAACTGGATCGTTTAAATTCGGTTCTTCCATTTTAGAACCGGAATCGGTTCGATTCCAACCGATTCCAATTCCAATTCCAAACCCGAAAAACCGGTCCAATTCCAAACCCGAAACCAGTGCTCATCCCTAATAAAAATGATCTCGGGTCCCAAGAATAATAAGGCCGGTCCCGACTGGCATTATCATGAAATGCTGAATAATGCAACAAGGCATTAGCAATTTGTTCTGGGAATATCTACCAATACCTACTACATTGAGGCACTTGTGAAATTTATGCCCACTTTATTCCTTCTCATTTATGTTTTGACTTTATCTTTGTTACATAAGCCCCACATACAGAGATTTTCATTTTCATTTTCATTTTCATTGTTGGGGCTTCAGCTTCACGGGCCTAATTCAAAATTCAAATGGGTACCCTTTTGCAAAACGTTTCACTATTGAGGTTTCTTAATGATACTGCCAAAGTAATTTCAGATAACAAAGTTAAAAACAACAAAGGTTAGCATATAAGCATAGCCTTTAGCTTGCGGTTAAGGAAATAATAACTACTTTTTCATCTTTACAAGATAGGTATACCAAGAAAACCTCTCAAAGCATCAAATTAGATACTGGTAATCACCTAACAGAAGTTTTTTTTTTTTTTTTAAGGAGTTAGTATTAGTAGTTATAGATACTTCATAATCATGGTTAATCCATTCGAGTCCAACCAAACCAAGCAAAGCCTCTTCCAACTTAGTGCGGCCGGCTACATGAATTTATTTGAAATCATTATCTCATTAAGCTCACTAGAATATAAGTCGCTTTTTATGATTTTTGTCTATATTAACTTAGGACACCTCTTTACATATAATCCAACCATCTTAATCTTGTTTCTCTCTTATCTTTTTCTCAATCGCTAATTTCTTCATTTCTAAACGTCTTTATTCCATCTGAGTCACAAAAGTTAGGTTGTGAAATGTCTTTATTAACTCAAAAACCTTGCTGCTGGAAAGCTCTTAAATGCTAAATGAAATGTCTCTACCATCAAACTGTGCATAAACGTATTGATGAAAATGAAAAAAAATACATCTGCCAATTGATAACTATTCATCTTGCATCTCTGAAAAAGTAATTATTTTCATGTTCAAGAACAAGCATTTTAATCAAGATGCATCATATGATATAAAAAATAACAATAAGCTTGATTTATCATATTTCTAATAAATACATTTGATCCATCATATTTGTCATACATCATAGGATAATATCAATTATGAACAGAAACCAACTATGATTCAATTGCTTGGCATGTTCATTATAACACTCAGGTTCCAAAAAAGCTGAGTAGAATGCCAAGCATACATTATATTTTATATTTACATCTGTTACTCTTCACATACTTATGGATGTTTACATAATCTTCGCTTGCATCCAGGCGGCTCATCTCACGAATCCACGAATCCACATTAGTTAGTTCCAAATACACAATTGAGAAACTTAAGCAACAGTAGGAATAGCTCTTCAACCAGCAACGGTAGAGAAGATCAAATTTCCGCGTACCATAAATTATGTATAATGGGTACCTGGAGTGTTTCACAGTTCATTATGTACATTGAGTAGCTGGAAGTGTTGCAAAGTTCACTACTTCATTCTTCCTCTGTAAGTCAGAGCATGTAATCATATACAAATGGATGTGTTTCAGGTATTATGAGAGGCAGGTTTTCGATATAAAGGTAGAAACGCCTCAGGTTTTCTTTTGCAATAGTAACCATGTCAATTATATCGATATTATTGATGAGAACCCATAAATCTTTAGAGCTTATTCTCTTTAGGCTGCCCCGACAAAAAGGGCAGGACTGAGATCTCACATTCCTGTAATTCAACATCAAACCATTATGGAAGAAGAAATATTTACTTGGAATCTCTCCAAAGAGAAATGCTTTCGAATAATCTATCAAAAACTGAAAAAACAGAAATGAGTATCAAGGATACCAGTCATGGAAGCAGTTGATGCACAAGGAGTGCCCGCAGTTGGGAAGTACCATCTTGGTGCAATTTTCCATACATATTCCACATTCATCATCTCTATCGAGATCGTTATCAGATAGCTTTCTCCTTTCTTCAACTACCTTTCTGCTTGAAATTTCGGAGCATTGGTTTCTATTACCATTTTCTTCCACCTCAATAAACTCACCTTCAAGTTGTCTAAGTGAAGGGTAGATAATAGCTGCAAGAATAATGTAATCAAATGCATAATAAGTTAAAGACAGAGGAAAAGAAATTAGATGTTCATGAACAAGAAGACATCACGCAGAAAATACCATAAAATTCCCTTAGAGTAGCTTTCCTTTCTTTTGACGAGAGTGCAGGCATTCCATCAACATACACCTAGGCATATACGAAGAGCTTCATTACGACGCAGATACCAAGGAAAACAACTCTCTACCTAACTTGCTTTCCTTATGTGTTCACTAAACAAATTAATCAAATGATAATGAGCTGAAATAGTATTAAGTTACCTTGTAAACAAGAATGTTCAGAAGGCCTAAGTAACTGGGGACGGTATCTGTACAACTATAATCCATCCATTCAATTAAAAACAGAACTAAAGGGGAAAAGGGGCTGTAAGATAATCTCATCTGAACATAATCCCCACCATAATCTCTTGGAAGAGCCGCTGCACTGCAAAAATCCCAACCAAAAATTACACAAATCCTGGTTTCCAATTGCTATTAGGGGACAAAATAATGATCCTTTATCTGGGCAAACACCAAAAATATAGAATGCCACAACTTTGAGAGAATTGATGAATTTGGGACTTAGGGCTAGAACCCAACGGTAATTATATCATTTCTCAATCAAAGACACTTTTTTTTTAAAAAAAAAAGCATCTTTGACAAAAACCCATGTCTATTAACAATCAAATTCTCAAACTTTACATTTCTTGATCACAAAATTTCATCTAACCACCACTATTTGATTTAGCAAAACTACCCTTAGAAAGAAAGGAACATAACCAATTGTACAATCTTTAATATTTCAGGAACCAGCACAAAGTAAATAACTAACATAAAAAACATAAAGTTCATTAAAAATATATATATGGGAAAAAAAAAAACAGAACTTACAGGCTATTAGCATGTTGTATGTCAGCTTCAAGAGCTTTAAGAGATTCTCTATAAGATGATTTGTTGGGATATTTTACCAGCATTTGGTCTTCAGAAAGGTTGAGAGAATGATTTTTTTTTTTTTTTTTTTTAAAAAGACAAGCTTTTAGAATGTGCTCTGTTTTGTTCTGTTCTTGTTGAGAGAATTTTTTATGAGAATAGAGACTTGGGAAATTTTAGAAAAAAAAAAAAAAGATGATGATGAAGAGACTCAAAAAGAGATTAGATATAAGAATAAGATGCAGAGGAGTTTGTGTTGGTGTTGGTATTGGTTAGTGTTAAAACTTGGACACTTGTGAAGAAAAAGAAAGGGATGCCTTCTCTTCTCTGTATTTAATTCATCTTTGCCTTTCCTTTTCTTTTCTTTCCTTTCCCACTACCTTTGCCTTCATTATTTCTCAACTGCCCATTTTGTGTCAATTGTATTATGTTTGATGACATTTATTATAGGGAAATATTAACGAGTATCCTAATGACATTTTAAGGATTTATTTTAGGAAAATTTTTATGAGAAAAAAAAAACTAATTAATAATTTGATAATTTTTTACATTTCTCATAAAATAATATGAGATCTTTATTAAAATAAATCCTTAATGAATATTCTTATGACACTCGTTAGTATTATTGTCTATTATATTACCCACTATTTGTGTGAGTGACTTTTCTACTTTTTTTGTGACAAATTCTATAATGCTCCACTTCCTCCCCCTACTTTCTACTTGAGGAATAAAACAAACTCTGAATTTTTCTTATTTTGTTTGTGGTAATGGAATATTAAAGTCAGTTGAAATGACCATTTTCAATCTCTAACCTACTCCAATCCATGTCATTTTTTTTAACCGAGTAGTTATTTCAGTATTCCAATGGATTGTGAGTAAGTAGGGGAGATCATTTGGATTATGATTTGTTTATTTGTTCGATTCGATTCGCTTTAAAATGAATACAGATTTGAAAATATGAGTTCTTTTAATAAATGAATTAATTAAACAAATCGAATATGAATTTAAGCTTATTGATTCGTTTAGGATTCGTTTTATTATTTTCTTTTAGTAATTATTGTTATTTTTCAATTAAGATTCGGGAAATTATAGCTAATTATCATTAAAAAAAATAATATTATCAATATTTTGTGAGATATTTTTAGTAAATATATTAATTACATATTTCATATGTATATATTTATGAAAAATTAATGTAAATAAATTATGATAACTTATGTTATTAAATAATATCATGGCTAAACGAATATTTGTATTTGATTCGTTTAATAAATGAATCGAATACGAATCCTGATACTAGGATGCGTTTAATAAACGAATCGAATACGAATCTATCACATTTTGATTCGATTCGTTCATATAAAAATATTTTCTCAAGATTAAAATTATTTAAAATTATTTGATAATATAAATCTGCATTAATTAAGTAATACTCTCAAATTGACTCTTAATAACACTTGATAAATAATAAATAAATAAATTTTAGTTGTGATACCAACATTTATTTTCACCTTCTAATAGTGGACTGTGTGCTCTTTTAAATTAGCTAATCAGTACACTCTAGATTGCACTCCTAATTATATAGTAACAAAAAAAAAATTTTGAGTGAAGATCTATTAATTAAGTTCTCTCTTAATTAGTTTATATTTTCATCAAATTAAATAAATATTAAAATAAAATATGTGTAAATTTTCTAGAGTTTATCAACCTAATAAACTAGCCCATAGGATGATGATGTGATGTACCCCTAATAAAAAGTTGGGAAATTATTAATCATATGTCGGAAAATTTTGAAATTTTATTCATTCGTTCATACAAAAATTATAAAATGTATCAAATGTGAACCAAATTTAGATTTACGATTCAAACGTGTATTAAATATTGGGTAAACATATGATATAAAATAGAATGATATTTTCTATATTTTTGATATATTTTATAATTTTTAAATAGATTTATATATTTTTTTATAAAAAAAAAAAAAGGTTGAACAAAAGTAATGAACATGATGGGAATATTTTATTGATGCAAGCTAAGAATTTGTTTCTTATAGTATGCAATTTGGATGCGATGGGTTTGATTGCTCTGTTTTTGACGTGTAGGCCATATTATTATTTTTAAAAAAATAAAAAGGCCCATGTAATTAAACCTGCTTACCAAAGCAAACGAACTCAATCATATGACTAATGAACCTAACCTATTGCTGGATACAGCAGTCCATTAAAATTATTGGTTGGTGTAACTTTTCAGCTTTTAATACTTGTAATTTACTCATAAAATCCCTCTCCAAAAGATACCCATCTATATATATATATATATATATATATTTAAATATTATAATAAATTTAGGAGAAAATGATACTTAATTGTCCTCTAAACCGACATAAAAACACTTTGATTCATATAAATTCAAAAATATAAACTTTCGTACTTGTTAAATTTGACTTGTACAAATACCATACTACCTTCAAAAATAGACAAATTTAAAAAAAGTTGACACTTCTTAACAAGTAAATTAATATTTAAAAAAAAAAAAATTAGGCGCTAGGGGTATGATGGGATAACATCTAGCTCCAAATTTTTTAGGTTGTGCCTACATGGACAGGTTAGGCGGCGTTAGACGATTTTATTTTTTTATTCAAAAAAACTTGATTAGTGTTTGAAAAATTGGGTTCAATTAGTTTTAGGGTTAAGATTTGATAAATTGAGATTAATTAGGGTTAGGTATTGGCAATTTGATTTTAATTAGGATTAGGGTTTGTAAATTTAAGTTCAATTAGGTTTTACAATTTTAGGCCACCATCGACAGTAATTCCTCTGTGATAAAAAACCGTCAGACAACCCATCCCACCATTCATATGTCGATCCGAACTATCGTTAGTCGTAAATCTATATTTTTTCGAACGACCACCATTTAGCCAACCATTTTCTGTTTAGCGCAATGATCAAGAGCTAGACGTAAAGGTGGTCACGGTTCGGTTCTACGGTTTCAGGTTGCTGGAACCATAACCGAATCGGTTCAAAATCGGTTCGGATACGGTTCCAGTTTTTTGGAACCGCAAAACCGAACTGAATGAACCGAACCTTACGGTTACGGTTCCAAATTTTGTGGAACCGTAACCGAACCGTTTGGGGGTTTGGTTAGGTTCCGATTTCAGAACTGGAATCGTAACCTTACGGTTCCATCCGGTTCGGTTCCGGTTTGATTTCGGTTCCGAACCGGAACCGTGGCTGGGTCTAGCTAGACGAACACTGTTTACAATAACATAAATATACATAAAACAATATATAATACATAATTTTTGTGCATAAACATAAAACATGTAAATAATTAAAAAGGATTTTATTTTTATTTATCTTGCAAAATAATTTTTTTGAATAATATATTGTTAAATTACAATTTTTATTTTATAATTTTTTTTATATACAAGACATTACAGTTTTACAAATTACAATACAATCCATTTCATACAACAGAGAGAAAGTACAACACAGCCTGAAAGTTTCCCCAATTTCCCAAAACACATGCAAATGGGTGGATTGATCTTGAAAATAGACAGGATTTGCTTGCAATTTCCCCTGCATAATCCTCTCAATTCTTTATATAAATACTATTGCTGTCCCAACAAAAATGTTAATTTTTTTAGATAATGTGAAATGAGTTTTAATTTTTTTTTATTATCAATAATGCGAAATATCAACTTTATTCTTTTTGATTAATCTCTAAATATTTATGATTAATCGCAAATAGCTCGAATCGCTTTTGATTGAACTCCTCAATTTTCTGCTTGATTAGTACCGTTTATAATTTTATTGGATCAGCGCATCGTATAATGTTGTTTTTTTTTTTTCTATTTCCTTGACTTTCTATTTATTTGGTCATAGTCATTTGCACCAATAATAAATTTATGGATTTCTCTTCTTTTACGCCAAAAAGAACAAAAATAAACCAATCATTTTTTGCAGTTAGTTTTATCATAAGAGCTCTGCTACAATTTTCCTTTTTTCTTGTTCTTTTTAAATACGAGTTTTAATCATTGCTTCAAATCCTATTGTACTTGCTCTGTGATTTCTTTCTTGTTTGACAAATTTGGATTGAATTTCTCAGGATTCATTCAACACAGAGCCTCAATCAGAATGATTTATAGACGCCGTCCATTGCATACCAGTGGAGTTGCAATTATATCAATTGCTCATATTGCATACACAATATCTCAAGATTTTAGGGGACCATTTGGTTCAATGACTAGAAAATTATCAAGATTACCCAAATTCGCCAGCCCTTTAGTCTATTTCCTTCAATATCATTTGTTAGCAACCCTCTCCTTTGGTGATGATCTTATCCTAGCCATTGAGGACAGAATTGAGGCCATTTTCCCACCTTCCAAACATGTATTTAACATGACTGACAAGCTCATCCAATTCACAGAAACTTTCCCGGGAAAGTTTGATGATACTATAAAGAAATTCCCCATAATCATTTCATGGCTAAATTATTGGATTTCTATGTTGATGCATTGGGAATCGCCATCAGGAAACCGAGCTATGGAATCAACTAAACCCAATGGGTCTCATTCATCTGAATCTGATACCCGAAATGTTGATATGGTGGCTAATAAGGGAGTGATAAAGGGTTCATACAAGGAAATACTTCTAAAGAAGGGAAAAGGAGAAGAAGGCAAAATGCAAGAAACTAGTGGCAGCAAAGAAAAGGGGAGGAGGAAAAGAAAACAGAGAAAAGAAAGGTGAAGGTAAAAATCAAGAGACTCAATCACAGAGGTGGTCGTTGGGAGAATCAATACATACTATTGGTTGAGTTTTCTAAATTTAACCTAAAATTAGGGTCCCTGAATCGTAAAAAATTTCAATTTTTAGTTTATAATATGACTTTTATATATATATATATATATATTATATATATATATATATATTATATATATATATATTTATCATTTATAGGTAGATGATTTATTTTAAAAACTCGTTTATGGCCATATAAAATTTAAGACAATTCAGGACCTGTCCCTACTCAATGACGGAATATTTACGTGGATGTTACGGAAATGGAGGATATGTGAGTAACCCTAATGAAAGAAGTTTTTAAGACCAAATAAATAGAAAGAACTTATTTTAAACCCTAATGAAACATGTAAATAAATTAATTTTGTAATATAATTATACCCCTGTTGAAAAACTGGCCATATCTCTGTGTATAAAAGCTACAGTTCCCATCTGCTTATTCTTTTATACCCATCACTTAGGTATTAAAAGAAACACAGTTTTTCATTCTTCTTCAGTGATTTGGATTTGAAGGAAAAATTATGGCTCAAGTTATGTATTTTAATTAAATGGAATTCAAGAACATGTGATTATCGTGATTTCTAATTTCCTGTATAATATATGCAAAATTATAAACATGCTTACATGTGGTATGTTTTGTACTAACCTTACTATTATGTCATCCATAACCTCCACTATTAGTGAAGTAATGGTCATAACGATACTAATGATAATATATGACAACCTTGAGCAATGTTCGGTGAAAGTTCGTATTTATCTAAGATTCTGACCCAATGCGGAATTTATCATAATTAACTAAGACAAGTCCTAATTAATGTTGTCGACGGCTGATTTTCGTTTCAGGGGTAATTCGAGAAAAACTGCTCCTCAAACAAATCTTCATCAACTGTGAATTTGTTTGATTTAGGGACCAAATGCAAACTTAGCAAAAGATGAAAAAACACACAGACAAAATAGAAGGTTTAACGTGGTTCGGCGAGATGAACCCGACCTACGTCCACAGAGGCAAAGAAAGAAAACTTTTATTATCACCTCGGATCAGACCGACCTGCCTTATCTCTCTCTTACAATAAGCTTTTTAGAGTTCTTTTACAAGTAATGGAAATGGAAAAATACTAATCAGAGCCCCCTTGAACTTAGTCTTCTTTCCCTTTAAATAGTGTCATTGGATTTACTGTAACTCGCACATGTGACGTTGGCCACGTTTCCCTGTCATTATTTCCAATTACTCGTACATTATTGTCTATTACTCGGACGTTAATGCTCATTACTCATACGTTCACTCATCCAACGGTCTGGCGGCTCTAGGTTTCATGTAGGGCTTACGTCATCCATACATGTGCATAAGATTCAGCAACCCCGACCTATTACTCTCTTCTTAATCAGGTTGGGTTGAAAGAGTCATATGACCTCGCCGGGTTGGTCTGTCGGAATGAGTAACATCTTTTCATTGCATCAACTAACATGTATGGTCAGTGTGCTGAGACTCATGGTGCTCAGTCTGACCTCCTCTCTTTTCCTCGACCGAGTCTGATCTGCTGAATCGATTCTGACTTCAGAGGCTGACTCGAGGCTCTGAATGTCGAGGCTGTCTGAGAGTCTGATGTCGGACTTGACCTGAACACCTCAGGTCAATCTTCGCAAGTGCTCTAGTGACATCGAGCCTGACCACCTCGGTCTTGACTACATCGAACCTGTACCTCGAGCTCGGGTCCCTCTGTCCAACTTTTATCTTCACAATGACCTTGGGTTTTTACCCATTAACTGCAATCCTCATTCTACCCTTCCTATGGATTCTAACTTATTGGGAGTTGAAAACCACCATCAACATCTGCCCCATAGTTCTCGGTATCAACGAATTAATCAATTGATGTCAGGAACTATAAAAAAGATGGTGGTGCTGGGGTTTTGGGCAAAATACCCGGGTTACGCAGCGGAATGCGGGAAAATCAAATTTTCTGTTTTCTTTAATTTTTCTTGGGTAACACTCAATACTTAAAAATAAAATTTTTAACCCAAAAATCATAATTTCAGTAAATTACCATACAACCCCAAAACTTTCCATTTTAATCATTTTACAAAACAAGCTTAGGTGATTTCCAATCATAACAAAAATGATTTCTACATCAAATATACATTAAAACATAAATCTGAAATATTTTCCAGATTTTATCATAATTACGAAAATGCCCCAAATAATTTACATTTCGTTCATTTTGGTCCTAATTTGTCAAATACAATATTAGGTGATATCCAATCACTACCAAAATGATTTGTACATCTTATATATATTAAAATACAACCTAGAAAAATTTTCCAGATTTTTTACTTATTGCCGTGAGCCCTAATATTTTACATTTTGATCATTTTGGTCCTAAATTGTCAAATACAAGTTTAGGTGATTTCCAATCACTGCCAAAATAATTTATACATCTCATATGTAGCAAAATACAACATATATATGAAAAGTCCCAATTTTGGTTTAGGTTTGAAATCCTAATTTCTCAATTAATCAAATTAAGCAAAATTAACCATAATTAACACAATCCAACACTTTAATCCAATCTCTACAACACCAATCAAGTCTCACCACTATGAAACAACTCAAGAACAATTCTAGGTCATCATTGAGTGGCCTAACAACTCTAGAATGACAACCAAGTCATCAAATGACCAAAAATGTGCTTATTAACCATTAGTAATCAAACTTTATTTATATACATGCATACATCTTTCATTCAAGCTTCCAAACTTCATAACACAAACAAAAGAGAGTATAGAAACAAGAGAACAACATATGTTGTAGCCAAGAACAAAAGAAACATTTTTTTTCTAAAGAAAAGTTGAAATTACTTACTAATTTACAAATTTTCTTCACTTCCTTCTTGGTTTCTTTTCTTTTTCCTCTCAAGTCTCTTGTGTTTTTGTATTTAAAGCTTAGAATTATAAAGCAAATGAAAAAGAAACCCTTATACACTTAGGGTTGCTTGGTCGAAACCCCATAGGGGTATGATTGTCATTTTGCTTTAAAAAATATATTAATATATATGTTAAAGTTACTTATTCAATTTGAACACTTCTGTTGGGACAGTTGTGGAACTCTTAGGGTCGGATCGGTACCCCAGACAGCGGAAATAGTTCTAACATGTGGAAATCAAGTATGGGTGTAATTTTAAATTATTTAATGAAATATTATATTCCATTACGAGTGTATAGGAAAAAACTGTGACTGAATCGAAGTCCTGAAGCTCCAGAACGAGCGAAAATAAAAATCATGCGTGCGGTACAGTGCGCGCACTGCGCTGATCACTTAATTTTTTTTTATTTGTTTTCTTTTTCAAAAGCTTCAGCTCACTTTCCATTGAGCTGAAGTAATTAGGGTATTTTACCCTAATCACTTCCGATTCTCCCTAAAAACTTCAAAAACACCCAAAATTAATTTTTAATTTCAAAACCAACATTAACACATGTTATATAATAAAAATAAAGTTTTTCAAACTATCAAATATTTTTACAAAAACATAAATTTATTCTAAATACGCACTTGCGTAAATTTTGAATCCAATACACAAACCAAATTAGAATCCCAATAAGAAATATTTCGTGAATAATTCTAGGTCACCCAAATGTGGTCAAGTGATTCTAGAATGGTAGCCATAACTCTAAGCTTTAATATAGAGTTTCAAACTCTTATTAATTATTCCATGTCCAACATGAATATCTTTGACCTAATTACAAGCATGTTGTGTTTATACTTCTAAAGTTTTCTAACACAATTGATTAGTCTTATTTCAACATTAAACCATGTGATCATGCATCTAATACACAAATGAACATAGCTTAGGAGAAGATCAAACATTACCTAGTAAGCTTGATGCAAGATCCAATCTACTTCTCCTTTGTTGAAATTATTGGAGAACCTCCAAGGTGTGAAAGCTTGACTCCAAGATTCAATCTTGTTTCTAATGCTAGCAAGCTTCACTTCAAGATCTAATCTTGATTTCTCCTAGATGAAATGTTGTAGAGACCTCACAAGCTTCTCTAAACACTTCTCTATCTTAGGCTAATCTCTCTAAGAATTTGCTTGTATTTGAACTATTTGTTAAAACCTTCCTAAAGCTTGCTATTTATAGCAAAACTTAGGCAATTTTTAATTAATAAACGTTGTAATCAACTTTTAAGTGGGCTTAATCTAATTTGTCCAAATATGTATAATTAGGTGTGACTAATATCCATTGTCTCCCACTTTAATTTAATCCAATTAAATCAAGCGAAAGATTAGGAAATAGATTAGTTAAGTGTTTTCTACCTTGATTTAATCCAATTAAATCAAGCCAAAACCACATATTATTACATACTTATAATTACCATAATATCCTCAAATGGTAGAGATAATTATGATTTTACAATTAAGCCCTTGTGTAATTATTGAATTAATCCAATTATGTCAAAGTAAATAATCAATGTTATCTAATAACACTTGATTATCTTAGTTGATAATTATAATATCGAATATTATCTTTTATCACAATTAATCGGCTACCCAAGTGCTCAACGAGTACACTTCATATTGAGACTCTCTAAGTTCAGACACATTCGTCATATAAGCCTAGCTAATATGTACGCAATTCGGCCACCTCCGATTTCGCGAAGAACACGAACGACCTTTCTGAACTATACAAGTCGAGGTCATCACATATGTTTAACAATCCCTCCGTCGTAGGCTATCCGAGTTGTGCTCAGGGAACATAGAATACACCGTCAAGTTTCCAAGGCGCACATCTCATGTCGACAAGTCCACGATTCTTTACAACTGATGCGATCCACCCTATGTGATCGACTTTGGCCAGAGTCTTTAAGAATCGTGACTTTACTTACATGGATACCTAAACCCCTTATGGTATACATACGGGCCGACAGTTCCTAACATGCTTCGCACTTGATTACTAAGTGCATCGGTCCACACCCAACGAACATCTAGAGGCCAGACCATGAAAGGTTTCTGACATACATGGCATCAAAGTGTGGATGATCTCACACAAAATCAATGTTATCCTAGAGTGAAAGGATTACATATGCTACTCGACTCGAGGAGATTCCTATTGACAGTGGTGTGTACTTCCAACTATTAGGAATCACCTATGAGTCATTCAGTATTTGCTTCAACGAATACCCACATGTCTATACGAGTTTCCAAAACTCATGGTACATCGGGTTAAACCATTGGAACTCCAATTCCAATATACGACATGTGCTAATCTTCTAGGTTATAAGAATTCGACCGTATTCCAAAACCAACGACTAGGAATATTTACTTTAAGAATAGTTTACACCCAGTGTCAAAAAATATTCTAAGGTCGATGTCATTCTTTGCATATCTATACATCAATCTAATACGCATAATGACAATACCATTATTGGAGTATGAAATGAAAAATGTAGTTATTTTATTAATAAATAATAAAATGTACAAATCGGATTGGCACTCCAAGCACAAACTCCATCAAACTCCCACTTGCTTAGTGCCAATCTAGATGGTACCGCAGTCTCATCTCCTCCACATGTTGTCGGGGTTTTATAAGGAATTACGTGTTGGCACAGCGGAGCGCGGAAAACTTGTTTTTCCGATTTCATAAATTTTTCTTGGAATAATTAAATAAAATTATTTATTTAATTAACCAATACCTAAAATCTGAAGTTTTAACCCAAGAAATCATATTTCTTATAATTACCAAATTACCCCAAAAGTTTTGCAAATTAATTATTTTGGTCCTTAAAATGCCAAATACATATTTAATTGATTCTAAATCATTCCCAAAATAATTTATACATGTCAAATAGATGAAATTAAAATTTGCAACTCAAATCCCAAACTTTTCCAGAATTTCCAAAACTGCCCAGATTTTTCCGAAATTACCGAAACAGCCCAGATTTTTTATTAATTGCAATTTGGCCCAAATTATTCAAAACATATCAAGATCAAATCCAATCAATCCCAAATTTGACATACATCATATATACATCAAATTATATCATATATATGAAAAACCCCAAAATTGGAATGGGTTTAGAACCATAATTTAATAAATTACTCCAATTACACAATTTACATTAAATTGAATTAATTCAACACTTTAATCAATCAATTGTCACACCAATTAAGTCTCACCATCATGAAATTAATCAAGAACAATTCTAGGTTAATTATGAATGGCTAATCAACTCTAGAATGACAACTTTAATTTCTAATTAATCTGTTAAGCTTAATTACACTAATAAGCTTATAAATTAATTATACACGCTTAACATCTTTAAACAAGTTTCCAACAAACTTAATTAAAAACTAAAGAGTAGAGAAATCAATCTTATCAACACAATTGAAGATAAGAATAATAGAAACAATTTCTACCTTGAAGAAAATTGAGAAATACTTACAAAATTTTCAAAAATTTGAGTTTTTCTCTTTTTGGTTTTCCTTCAAATGCTCTCAACTCACTTTGTAATTTTTGTTAAACTTGTGTTAGTGTTGTAAAAATTACACAAAACCATTTTGTATCAAAAAACCCAAATGGCCGAAAATCTCACAAAAAATAAATATCAAATACATTATTTTTGTTTTATTTTAATTGGCACACATTTTGCTTAATAAAGTTAACACTTTAACTTTAATAAAGTGATCAAAATGTGTTCCAATGAAACCATGTCATTTCCAACTTTAATAAAGTTAAAATCATTACAAAAGATATTTAATTTATTAATTAATTTAATTATTTAATAATTAAATAATTAAATAATAAATGTAAATATCTTAAATATATAATTTATATTTACAATAAATATCTCAAATACATATATTAATGATATATATCAAATATCACAATTTGATATTTTATTAATGTGTATTTAATAAAATCAAGTATTAAATATAAATACACATTAATTTGGAAATGGCCGTTAGGTCCGGATTGCATGTATATTTTGTTTAACGGTTAAACGAGTTATAAATAATTAGTATTATTCATAACAGTTGCCATAGTGCTCTAGGAGTATATTTCATTAGTGAGACTCTATAGATTCAGGCATATCCGTCACGAAATCAAATTTCGTGTCCATAATTCACCCACCAGTAAATTATGACGAACACAGATAAACTCACTGGATCATACAGGTCGAGGTCACTGCATACGTATAATCCCTCCGTCACAGGTATCCGGATTATTCCAGAGATATAGATACAAATGTCAAATCTCTATAGATTTAACCACGTCGACGTTTCTATTAGCAATCTCTCAAAAAACACTTAGAACTAATTTCTATAGTGTACCACAGGCCCATGGATTTAACAGATTGCTAATTCCATACTTGAATACCTATGCTCTGTACACAGAGCTTACGGATCCTATCGTGATACACACAGGATATCCTGAGCATCAGTCCACACCCAAAGAACAGGCGGAGGTCTGATCTAAATAGATCGATGACGTGACTGCCATCTAAGTGTGGAGGATAACTCATATATCCACAGTGGTATCTCAAGTCAAAGAATCATTATGCTCACTCAACCCAGAAGATTCTTATTGACGTTGGTGTACCATCCATTAAGAATCTTTGGTGAGTCATTCAGTGTTTATCCACTATAAACACCTACATGTCTATACGAGTCTCCAAGACTCATGGTTCACTGAGAAACCATCAGAATCCAAGATTACAATATACGACATGTACCAGTCTCAACAGGTTTACTTTACTGACCAATTAGTGTAAATATTGACCGGGAACTTTCTATGAATGATAACGTCATGATACAACTCAATGTCACTTGCGACACTTTTGCAACAATATCATAACTAATCATTCTAAGGTCGGTTACGTCTTTACCATATTAAAGAAGAAGTTATATAAAAGAAACTGTTCATTTTATTCATAATAAAATGTTACATAAGTATTTACAAGGAAATACATAATAAAATTGGCGCTTAGAGCACCAACCCTAACACATGTTTATCGAATAACTTAGGAGGTAAGGCATTTGTAAGTGGGTCTGCTATATTGTCTTGTCCTTAAACCTTCAAGACCATTATGTCTTTTTATTCAATTATCTCTCTAATTACGCGGTATTTCCTTTCCACATGTTTAGACTTGGAATGCGTCATTGGCTCCTTAGCCTGCGCGATGGCTCCGTTATTATCACAGTACAATGGGATTGAATCCGCAATACTAGGCACAACGCCAAGTTCTGTGATAAAATTTCTAATCCAAACGGTTTCTTGTAACATCCCCGATCCGGAGATGTTACCGGTGGGGAATAGGCCATACTATTCCTCGCCGGTAACATCTCCGGATCGAGGATGTTACACAGATGGT
Source organism: Zanthoxylum bungeanum (assembly GCA_019454045.1). Classification (NCBI taxonomy): domain Eukaryota; kingdom Viridiplantae; phylum Streptophyta; class Magnoliopsida; order Sapindales; family Rutaceae; genus Zanthoxylum; species Zanthoxylum bungeanum. Next base: position 160,438 of record SKCR01051191.1, on the reverse strand, counting down.
ATCAGAGTATGGTCTAGGGAGTCAGTGACTGCAGTGGGTAGAGTGTTGGGGTCTTGTATACTTAGTATGTCCGGGATACTAGTATGTGGGGCACTACCTCTCCAGTATCCGATCCTCGAGTATGTCCTCAAGATCCTCAGACATGTTAGTAAGTGTTTCCAAGTCCTCTGAATCCTTTTTCCTTACTCCAGTTAGGAATCATTCTGTAATCATCCTAGATTACTCCCCGAAGTTCTATACAAGCTAGAGAACCAGATAGTAAGTTACAAAGAAAGTTATCCAAGAAAGTAAAAGAGAAAGAGAAATCTAGAAGAGAAGTAAGGAAAGTGTAAGGATGATTAAGTAGTCAGAAGTAAGAAAAGATAGAGATACATGATCAGATTAGTAAGAAAGTACATGAACCTATAGTAGCCAAGAGAATAGAGAAAACCCCGGCAAGTTTCAGAATTTCCTAGTAAATGTAAGATTCCATCCCTCATCAGAAAAGTTTCCTTCAAGGCAATTCAATAGCCACCGAGTACTTCGTATAGATAGTAAGTTCCCTTAGTAGCAATGAAAAAGCCAGCAAGATAACAGAAGTAGGAAATCAATGTTAGTCTTGAGAGTCCCAATGGATCGAGATGCCAAAGAGGATTTAGAGAATTCCAGATCCCCAAACCCAGACCTAGATTCACAAGCAGGGAATAGAAATGGTTAGTTACCTTACCCCAGCAATCCGATAGAGACAAGACCTTAAATTATCTACTCTTCGAACCCTCCAATGACATCAGATAAGGAAGCTGCCCTGACTGAGTCTATCTCATACCTATCCTACATGGGCAATAGACTCCATCAAGACATAAAGTACTAGAACAAGGATAAAGAAACTCCCCGAGGCATAAATAAAAGAACTAATGAGATATAAGCAGTTCCTATTAGCCTGAGTATAGGTGACTGTAAGAAAACCTAAACGGGAGTCCATCTTAAGAAATGAAAGAACCTTGAAAAGCAAATCACCCAGAAAGAGATTAATGAAGTCTTGAGGATATAAAGAAGAGAACCTAGAATAGCCCAAAGACTGAGGCAAGTTAGCAAGAGGCTTGTGGTGTTAGTAGAAGTCCACATGATAGATCAAACCTGGTAGAACCTAAGGATCAGCCCACCAGCCAGTAGAAAACCATGGAAGTATAAAAGAACAAACCCATGAGGATGTGGATATTTAGAAGTGATGAAAGTACTAGTACAGACCATAGAAAAAAGTGCCATAGTTGTGATTGGTGGCAAGAGCAAAGAGCAGAAGTTTAGGAAATAGCCAGAAGAGCGAACCATCATTAACCCCAGTAGCATGGTGTAGAGCCGATGGATAGGATGTGGAGACAGTAAGAAGGAAATAGGAGTGTCAAGAGGATTCAGTACGTATTGTGACATAAGAAATGAAGTTTGGAGATAGCAAGATGAGTGAAGACCCCAGAGCAATCGATAGTGAATAAGGGACCTTAAGATATGGAGTAGTCGAGCAGGTCCCTGTAGAACAAATGACGACCCTCCATTCCAGAAACCTTAATTCTAGAAAGCGTGCAAACACTAATCAGATTATCACAGAGCCTAAGTGTAAAGCAGATATGCATAACCATAGACCCTTAGAGAATGAATGTATTCCTCCATCAGCTTAGAGCCCAGTAAAAAGAAGAACCGAAGAGCAGGGTAATGGATAAAATAAGACAAGTCGTGAGATGACAACGTGTCACATGAGCTAGAATAGTTTGAAGTCACAATAAATTGAGTTAGTCTAGAGGTCATCATTAAATTAAGGAGCCTTTAAAAAGGTATAGACTTAGAAATACCAGGAAATCAGGGGGAACGATTCTTAGGATTAAAGTGAATAACTTATCAAGGGACCCACGGTAATGAGAATGAGAAATTAGGTAAAGAATAGTGCTCGAACCCAAGGTTTAATAAGAAGATGCCTTAAGCAATCATAGATGATGTGGTTTACAGGGAAATAGAGATATAAGGAATTCAAGGAACTAAGATGAGAAGGGAAAGACTAGGTGAAAAGTAATACATGAACTGGAGATTTAGTAAAAGATATCCTAGATATTCAAGGTTGAAAGATAATTTTCAGGAAAATAGAGATGTAAGAAGTTCAAGGAACTGAGATAAGAAAGAAACTTACGCAACAATGTAATCTTATCAAGGAGGAATAACAAGAGAGTGTAGCAACACTCAGAGAGAGAAATTAAAGACTTTAGAAGGCTAAATAACAGAAATAAGATAAGAAAAAATACAGAGGCAGTACGAGGAAGTTCTTAGAGAGCACGAGTTTAGAAGAACTTCTCCAAAGAGGAAGTGAGCTCGATAGTCGAAGGTAATCAAAAGTAAAGTGGAAGGGACAACCAGATCGTTTTAACAGTAGTACCCCAGTGTAGGAAATGTTACAAGACATATATGCCCGAGAGTTCTAGGCTTATAGTTCAGCCATATGTGCAATTGGATCACCATAACTAGAAAGGCCTCAGAGCAAGATCCCACCCTAAAACCCTTGATAAACGACACCAGCATAGGTGGATCCTGATGATTGCCTCAAGATATTCCCATAAATGAGTTAAGGTATAGTGTAAGAAGATCTTCAGGCTTAGTATGAGGACAGAGTAAAAGTGCGAGACAGCCCCGAGTTAAAAAGTCAGAAAAGTTGTATAGACGGAATGGTACAGAGATAATAAGCAGTCAAGTGACGACTGAGATACAAAGGAACCAGTGTTAGACATAATAGTATATAGGTAAAGGAAAGATAACCTTCAGATAAGGAGCCTGAGATATAAGCTGTGGGAGTTCTTAGTATAGCATAAGACAAAGCAGAAGGCAAGAAGAGTGCAAGAGAAAAAGTTTAGAAGTAAAGCTGTGGAGGTGTAGTGATGGTAGTAGAAGAATACATAGTAAGTAAAGATAAAGTGTGTAACTACAAGGTTTCATAGTATCAGAATGCAACTAAAGATCCATTACGAGTTAGTACACATGAGTTATATAAGTACCCAGCCCTAGTCTAAGTTGACCAAACCATTACGGGTTTGGGACGGCTTCAGCCACGGGTATGGGTGGTTTGGTAGATGTGCATAATAGTACGGAATTGAGGAGATAAGTTGCTACAGAATTGCAACTAGTATATGGAGTGAATCCTTAAGGTATGACATGTGTACGTATATTTGGGTGATGACCCTTTACAGTACTAGACTTTGGAGAAAAAGTCAGTGAGGAGCATAGTGAAAATAAATGTATAAAGAAAAGAATGGATTATAGTCGGACTGAATCGCCAACGTCCCCATTTATAGTAAGAGTGCAGTTTAAGTAGAAATGTGTATACAGTTCAGCTCCCAGCGAAACTACCAGACCCAACTTTCTTAGTACAAACCCATTAAGTGGACAATAATAGAGGACAAAGGTACATAAGAAGTCAGACCCTGCATTACAAAGTCCTAAGTTATACAGATAAGCAGAGGCAAGAGAATTGTAGTAAGGAACTGGTAAGCAGCCTAGTACGAAGGCGGATGTATGTACCTCCCAGGGTCAAAGCATAATAAAATAGCCAAGTTACAAGAAAAGTGCAAATACCTATAGAGATAAAAGATATGTCAGTAAAGGTAGAAAAGCCTAGCCTAATAATTATATAAAATAAGTTAAGAGGGCGTTAAGTTCTTAGTAAGAAGGCTATTAAGATATATCTCATTGTAGACAGGCATAATAAGTCTAAACAATCAGAAACTAGAAGATATAGATCTAAACCACGAACCTTGTACCCTTCGGAATAAATAGCTCAAGTGGGAAATGTGTTGGAGTTAGTAGAGTATAACGAAAAGTCTAGGAGCGAGATTCTTTGATGCACCGTAAGAGTTGAGACATGACCGTAGTGTAAAGTAACGAATAAGAAGTTATGGAAACAAGATGAGGTGTTCCCTCTCGATCCAAAGTTCAAAAATACTAAGCCTGAAACAGAAGCCAATGTAAGGAAAAGACTGAAGCGAGCGTGAGTTAGTTTACATAGAAGTAAGAGTTCTAGCAGGTGAAACAAGATGGTTTCGAGTATAAAACCAGTTAAGGCTGATGGTCTAGAGAGAGACCATGAACTCGGTGGTCTGTGGTGAGATCCCAAGTTTAAAAAGGATTCGATGACGAATCCTATTTAATGAGGGGATAATTTGTAATGACCGGTAGTTTTTACTACCGCATACAGTGGTATTATTACGTACGGGACGAATGCACATAAAATAAATTATATTGAGACTCAAATATACTCATGAAATGACTTTGGGAACAATCGGTAAATTCCTCAGAGTCCCAGGACGAGACTGTACAATATTTCTTTTTGGATAGCTCGTGGTATTTGGGGCGTAACGTTTTCATAAGAACTCCAATTTTTATGAATTGTATATCGTCAGAAATCTGAGATCGAGACCTACAACTTCCGCGTAAATATTTCTCCAGATTCGGCCTAGAAACAGGTCAAAAATGCAAGTCAAAATCTGGATGAATAGTGATTTCGCCTAAGTATAGAAAGGGGTTACTATTTACCATTTTCAAAATGAAAATGAAAAAGAAGAGAAAATGAGAAATACCGTGAGAGAAGGAGAGAAAAAGAGAAGAAGAATAAGAAGAAGAAGAGAAGGAAAGAAAGAAAAAAGAGAAGGAAGAAGAAGAAGAAGAAGCAAAAGAGAAAAGATGAGCATCAATGGAGGCTTAAAGTATGAAGCAAAATCAAGAAAATGAAGGTAAGAAAACTTGACCCAAATCTTGACTTGTTTAATTTTGGAAGTATAAAGGTAGATTAGAGATGATGACATGTTAGAGGTTGCATATTGATGGTTTATAAGTAAAGAAATGAGTTATGAAGTTAAATGTTGGAGGTTGAAAAGTTTAAAGTTTGATTTAAGAATAATGGATTTGTGATTAAATGAGTAGTTAATGATGATAACATGATAGTTAAGTATGTGTGGAGTTGATGTAATTTGATGGATTGTGTATTGGAAGTGTTACAGAAGCTTTGGGGATGCATTTGGGTGTGTTAGATGTGAAAAAGATGATACATAACCTGGGAATCAGGTCTGCGTTGTGACGCATAAGAAGTATGAGTCGCGATGCGACCGGGAAAAATTTAGGCATGTTTTATGTTTTTCGGGGCATGAAGGAAAAACTCACCCCAGTATGTAACTTGACACAGTTGGAATTGACGGACAGAGACATGTGCACATGTAGAGTACAGAGGGGACGACGATATGTAATGCCCTCAGATCCTAGAGTAGGGCTAGGGGGACGGCGATGTAAGGGATATGCCCTATACCCAACTTATGGATGGGCTATATGTACATGTATTTGTAATATTTTTCATTAATTAATAAAATGGAAATCTTTATTATACGTTTCTTACATAAATTATATGAATCATCAAACAATGTAATAAAGCCATTGGAGTAATAAGATGATGGCTTCCACGCCTTATGAGAATCATTACTCTCAAACGTTCATAGTCATAGTTTTATGAATAATCTGGGCGTTCACAAAGCGGAGAGACTAGCATGATGATATGATCCGCCTTTAAGTGGGGTAGCCGATCTCATAGGCTACTAGCGGAGATCCATCCGCTTGGTGTATCACATGGATGCATGAGTTGCTCGTGTCCATCGAACTGATCGCCGAACTTTTCACTTGGAGTGTTTATCCCATGTGTCTGTGAGAACTTTCATGTATCGATTGTATGACTAGTCCTTAGACTTGAGGTCTTTACAATCTTATGTGTGGATCAAATGACTTTGACATTCTCATTCCCTGGTTCAAAAGATCCGGTCATAAGGGTATGATTGGGTCATTTTTTGAAACACATGAAGTTTGTAAAGATACAACAGAGAATCGCCACTCTCTAGGATAATATTTTCTTATAAGAGTAGTATTCCAATTCGCGGGTTGATATGAGTGATCAGTGCTTGAGACTGTGGCCGCATCGGAAGAATCATGTGAGATTCTTAGCTTAGCACGATTCATGACACTATCAACATCATACCTTTGACCATATTGGTAGACACTTTCCGTACCCTAGGTCAAAATGATGGGATACAGTGAGGTGATTGACCGTATCATATGTAAATCGCATATAGAATGGGTATATATCTTTCCTTCTCATTTGAGGGCATTGGCATGTTGCTAGATGTCAACCTTGGTCATTGAAATCGAACGACCATCTGATCAGAGGATAATTTATGTTCAATTAAATTATCACGATTCATTTCATGTCCAACTTGAGGGGAACCAAAAAGGTCACACACAACAAAGTCGAAATCAATGGTTAACTGTGCACAATACAAATTTAACAGCATATATGATTGCTGTAGGAATTCTTCATAAATGGTTCAATGTGTTTAATTATTGAACATATCATTTATGAGGTTCCATAGTGGCTTAGGGATTGGTGAATGACGATAGGGGCACTTTGGGAATTGGAATAAATAAATAAATAAATAAATAAAAAGGGCAGATGGCGTTTCATTTCTTTATTTTATTTTATTTGATTTATTTGTTATTTATTTTGAATTCCAATTCGGCCCAAACTCTTATTAGGGTTTTATAATCTCATTAAACCACTAAATTAAGATCCAATGGCTAAGATTAAATTAGCATTTATCTCACATCAGATTCTTAATTAATTTTGTTGTCTTTGGAGCACCTATATAAACCCAAAGAATTATTTACAAATTTTTTACACCAAAACCTTTCATATCTTGGGTTTATATAAGTGAGCAACTCTAAAGTTTAAGAGTAAGCCACTGATTTTGAGGATCCTTAAGTCTAATTGACTAGAGGAATCTCAAGTTAAAAGTTTTGAGGTATTTGCCTAGGCTAGTACCAAGGGCAAAATACCTGTGCACTCAAGGCGTAGTCTTGCCGTTGAGTTTTGGCTTTGGTGTGTGCACCTTTGGAGGCCACACACTTGGGTGGCTCTTTGGAACGTGGAAGAGCTTGCTGAGTTCGAGAAAAGCTTGTAGATTGGAGGGAGGACTGGAGGAGTCTTCGGTTCAAGTAAGTTTTTTTCTTTCTTTATTTTAATTAGAGTTCTTATGATAGTTAGCATGTTTAGGTTTATGTTCTTTGCATGTTTTATGAGTTTTTATGCTTAGAATATATAGTAACATGCCTAGGCTTGTAGAATAATCAAAATAAATGGGACTTGGGCTAAGGGATAATGGCATCATAATTTTTTAATTTTCCGCTGCGCACTTGCGGCCGCTTCCCAACAGTGGTATCATCGCGTCATTTTCGTTTTGATTAGTTCTCTTTTATTTGAACTCGAAATTGGGTGTGTAAAAGCTCGTTGGAAAGCTAACACCCTGAACTTACTTTTAGGCACAAGTTTTGCATGATTTGGTTAAGATTTGAATTGTGAAATTGCATTTAAAGTTCACGCATCTGTAAAAAAAACGTGATAGTAAATTTATTTGATTAAAATAAAATTCAATATCATAATTAAATATTAATCAAATTTATTTAATGCCTAAAATAATTCCAACATATTAAAACTCATATGCTTGATGATTCTATGTATGATTAGAATTGGTATGATTATTTTAGGGTGCAAGCATCTAGAGACTTTCTAAGGAAATAGAGAGTGTATTGCTTATCCCTTAGCTAAGTAATTATTCCGTGATGAACTTAGAGATTTATTACCTTTAAGGCTAATAAATATAAATCACTTGTTTATAATAAAAGACATTATAAAAGATACAAGTGGGGTGGGACCAAGGCGTTAATAAAACTTTCCAAACTAAAGTTAATTTAACCAAAGGTATTACTAGAGTTAGATAATGATTTGGTGTCTTCCTTCACTCACTACCTTTTTATAGCCAAAAGGAAAAACTGTGAAGACATCTAGATAATCATTTACTCAAAGCTTACCTTAAAGCATATTTAAAGTGTTGGACTAATTTGGAGGATCTATTGTTTATTCCTGTCACCAAGGCAATAAGAGCCTAAGAGGTAAGGGTATTTAAGAGAGTTCGCTCCACCCTCCCTCTGGGGAATTTTCAATGGAGGAATCCATTTGACAGTTATTCACTTAAACTTGCTAAAATCCTCAATAATAATTTAAGTCTAAAATTTGCCTCCCATTGTAAAGTATAGACCCAAAGGGCTTAAACCGTATTGGCAGGACTAGGCTTTACCAGACTGACCAATACCAATTTGTCCCTAAATCGTACTATTGACAATGGTTTGACTTTTCTGAGTCATAAGATGCAACGACCCTTAGGCGTGGTCTTATAACTTAGTGGCAAAGATTGGGTGTCCACAAGGACTAGCATAAGCTATGGCATGTTGATTGCCCAACCCAATGATCAAGGAATTGTGATTTATATCATAAATTGGTTGGGAACCTACCTAATTATCATATTTTATAACGACCGGCCCTAGTCGGAGTTGTGAAATGATGATAATGGAGATCCTTGCCCAAGAAATCCATCATATTGGGGTTGATGCGATTTGCTTAAAATTTTAAAACAATTGAGTGGGAGCAACTTCATAATATTAAAAGCCCATGTTATTATGAAACATTAATGAAAACATATTCCTAATTTTAACATTCTCTCTTAACATGGGTTAAAATATTTCACAAACAAAATTCAAATGGCAAACAGAATATCACTTCGTTCCATCCTTGATAAGCATAAGCTCAAAGGGGACAACTACAATGACTGGTTTAGAAACCTTAAAATTGTCTTACGACAAGAAAGATTTTCTATGTTCTTGAAAGACCATTTCCCCTGAACCCGCAGAAGATGCTGACCAAAATACATTTGATGCTTGGAAGAAACACGTCGATGATGATGAGCAAGCAGTTTGCATAATGCTTGGCTCTATGTCGGACAAACTTCAGAAAGCTCACGAAGATATGGATGCTCAAACCATCATCTTTCACTTGAAGGAGTTGTATGCAACTTTTGTTCATACCGTGAGATTCCAAGTGTCATGTGCCTTATTCCAAACAAGGTATAAGGAAGGATCTGTTAGTGGACATGTGCTTAAGATGATTGGCCACATTGAAAAATTGGCCAACCTCGGGTTCATCATGGATCATGAGATAGGTCACGATCTAATTCTTCAGTCCTTACCAAAAGACTTCTCTAACTTTATTATGCAGTTTCATCTGTCTAATAAAGAAGCTACTTTAGCAGAATTGCACAATCTGATAAAGAAAGCAGAGAAGGACTTGAAATCGGAGCTTAAAACCTCTGTCATGCTTACGGGTACGGACCTGAAGCCACGAGGCCCAAAGAAAAATAAGGGCAATGCCAAGGCTCCAGATCACCTAAAGCCCAATGGTAAGGTGGAGAAGAAAAAGGGAAATGAGAAATGTTTCTTTTGTGGAAGAAAGAGTCATTGGAAGAAAGACTGCAGATCCTTGAAAGCCAAGAAGCTAGGGAAGCCCAAGAGGCCAAGAAGCCCAATGCTTCAGGTATGTTGTATATGATTGAACTATATTCTCAAAACTCTGAACCTTCTACTTGGGTGCTTGACACCGGTTGTGGGACTCACTTGTGTACAATGTGCATGGCCTGAGAAACAGTAGGAGACTCCGTCATGGGAGGTTGACTTACGCATGGGTAATGGAGCAAAACTGGCTGCATGTGCGTGGGGACTTATTCATTAGTTTTGCCGAATGGTTTAGTTTTAGACTTAGAAGATTGTGTTTATGTACATTCTCTAGTAAAGACATCATTTCAATTTCTTCTTTGTAATAAAGGCTTTTCATGCCTAATAAGTTGTAATGAATGTTCTATTTATTTCAATGAAATAAAATATGGAGATGGTATTTTGAATAATGGTATCTATGTCTTACAAACTAACAAAGAATGTTCAACCTCTAACATATACAACGTTAACTCGAATAATCTAATAATCTCAATGAATCACTTCTATGGCACAGTCGCTTAGGTCATATCAATGAAACAAGATTAACTAAGCTACATAAGGATGGGTATTTCAGACCCTTCAAATATGAACCTTATGGAACTTGTGAGTCTTGTTTACTTGGTAAAATGACCAAATTACCCTTCAAAGGTAAATGACAGCGTGCAGCGGAGACATTAGAACTCATACACTCTGATGTATACGGACCAATGTCAGTCACCGCTAGAGGTGGATTCTCCTACTTCATTACCTTTATCGATGATCACTCGCGATATGGGTATGTGTACCTTATGCGGTACAAATCTGAAGCCTTTGAGAAATTCAAAGACTTCTAAGCTGAAGTAGAAAACCAGCTTAATAAAAGTATTAAGTCACTGAGGTCTGACCGAGGTGGTGAATACTTAAGCGACGAATTTCAAGATTACTTGAGAGAAAATGGCATTGTTTCCCAGTGGACTCCTCCGGGAACTCCACAGCATAATGGGTCCTCCGAAGGAGAATCAGACACATTTTAGATATGGTCCTGATCAATGATGCTAGACACGGATCTACCTCTTCCATTTTGGGGTCTTGCTTTAGAAAATGCAACACTACTACTAAACCAAGTTCCTTACAAGACTGTTAGTCAAACACCATATGATTTATGGCTTGGAAACGTCATAGTCTTATTATTTAAGAGTTTGGGGATGTGACGCATATGTTAAGCTCACACAAACTAACAAATTGGATGACATGGCAGTTAAATGTAAGTTTGTAGGATATGCCTTGAACTCAAGAGCATACGTGTTCTACGTCCCAAATGAACAAAGAACATTTGTCTCACGAAATGCTAAATTTCTAGAGAATGAATTCCTTCTCAAGAAATATAGTGGGAGTAGACTTGACCTTGATGAGGTACGAGAAGAAAAAACTAACATAAAACTAAACCCCAGGCCCCTCAAAAGGGCAGCGACGGAACAACCATAAGGTTATGAACTTAGAAGGTCTTGTAGGGAAAGATATGAGCCTGAAAGATATGGTTTCCATATTGATGAGGAACATGATCAGGTCATTGATAATGACGATCCCACCAGTTATGACGAAGCAATGCGTGACATTGATTCAGTCAAGTGGCTTGAGGCCATGAAATCCAAAATAGACTCTATGTATTAGAATCAAGTCTGGGACTTGGTGGATGCACCTGATGGGATAAAACCCATAAGCTACAAGTGGATTTACAAGCGTAAAACTGATACAGAAGGCAACATCCAAATCTATAAGGCTAGGTTGGTGGCGAAAGGTTATAAACAAATCCAAGGAATTGACTATTACGAAACCTTCTCGCCTGTTGCAATGATAAAGTCCATTCGAATTTTATTGGCACTAACTGCATACTTTGATGATGAGATTTGGCAGATGGATGTCAAAACAGCTTTCCTTAATGGGAACCTCGTAGAGGAAATCTATATGACATAACCTGAGGGGTTTGCATCTAAGGATGATCATAATAAAGTATGCAAGCTTAAACGATCCATTTATGGACTCAAGCAAGCCTCTAGAAGTTGGAATATACGATTTGATGTGACAATCAAAGAATTTGACTTCATCAAAAATGTAGACGAGCCTTGTGTTTACAGGAAAAGTAGTGGGAGTGATGCTGTATTTCTTGTATTATATATCGATGACATATTAATCATCGGGAATGATATTCCCATGATGCAAGCCACCAAGCAATGGTTATCTCAGAATTTCTCAATGAAAGATTTGGAAGAAGCAGCCTACATCCTCGGTATTAAGATCTACCGTAATAGATCTAAGAGGTTGTTAGGACTTTCTCAATCAACATACATATATAAAGTTTTGAAAAGATTCAAAATGGAAGATTCCAAAAGAGGTAATTTACCTAATTGTCATGGAATCAAATTATCTAAGGAGCAATGTCCACATACTCCTACAGATAGAGAACGTATGAGTATGATCCCTTATGCTTCAGCAATAAGATCGATCATGTATGCCATGCTATGTACAAGACCTGATGTCTCTTATGCTCTTAGCATAACGAGCAGGTATCAGGCAAATCCTAGTGAGCAATACTGGGCAGCTGTCAAAACAATCCTCAAGTATCTGAGAAGAACCAAAGATGTGTTCTTGATATACGAAGATTGTTCTGAGATGAAAGTCATTGGTTACTGTGATGCGAGCTTTCAGACCGATAGGGATGACAGCAAATCGCAAACAGGATATCTGTTTACTATGAATGGTAGAGCTATCAGTTTGAAAAGCTCAAAGCAGTCAAGTACAGCGGACTCCACCATTGAAGCTGAGTATATTGCAGCATCTGAGGCAGCTAAAGACAGTTTGGATAAAGAAGTTCATCACGGAGCTGGAAGTGCTTCCCGCGATAAAGAATGGCGTCACGATGTACTGTGACAACACGGGTGCCATTGCTCAATCAAAGGAACCAAAGTCCCACCAGAAATCCAGACATGTACTCAGGCGATTTCATCTCATCATGAAGATTTTTGAGAGAAAAAAAGTTATTATAGAGAAAATACCCACAGAAGATAATCTTGCAGATTCTCTGACTAAAGGGTTGACTCAATAAAAGCATGATAGACACACCCGAGAGTATGGTGTCCAGATTCATATTAGTTGGCTATAGTACAAGTGGGAGATTGTAAGGGATATGCCCTATACCCAACTTATGGATGAGCTATATGTACATGTATTTGTAATATTTTTCATTAATTAATAAAATGGCAATCTTTATTATACGTGTCTTACATAAATTATATGAATCATCAAACACTGTAATAAAGCCTTTGGAGTAATAAGATGATGGCTTCCATGCCTTATGAGAATCATTACTCTCAAACGTTCCTAGTCATAGTTTTGTGAATAATCTGGGCGTTCACAAAGCAGAGAACTAGTATGATGATATGATTCGCCTTTAAGTGGGGTAGCCGATCTCATAGGCTACTAGCGGAGATCCGTCTGCTTGGTGTATCACATGGATGCATGAGTTGCTCGTGTCCATCGAACTGACCGCCGAAAGTTTTCACTTGGAGTGTTTATCCCATGTATCTGTGAGAACTTTCATGTATCGATTGTATGACTAGTCCTTAGACTTGAGGTCTTTACAATCTTATGTGTGGATCAAATGACTTTGACATTCTCCTTCCCCGGTTCAAAAGATCCGATCATAAGGGTATGATTGGGTCATTTGTTGAAACACATGAAGTTTGTAAAGATACAACAGAGAATCGCCACTCTTTATGATAATATTTTCTTATAAGAGTAGTATTCTAGTTCGTGGGTTGATATGTGTGATCAGTGTTTGAGACTGTGGCCGTAGCGGAAGAATCATGTGAGATTCTTGGGTTAACACGATTCATGACACTATCAATATCATACATTTGACCATATGGGTAGACACTTTCCGTACCCTAGGTCAAAAGGTGGGGATACAGTGAGACGATGGATCGTATCATATGTAAATCATATACAAAATGGGTATATATCTTTCCTTCTCATTTGGGGGCCTTAGCATGTTGCTAGATGTCAACCTTGGTAATTGAAATCGAACGACCATCTGATCGGAGGATAATTTATGTTCGATTAAATTATCACGATTCATTTCATGTCCAACTTGAGGGGAACCCAAAAGGTCACACACAACAAAGTCGAAATCAATGGTTAACAGTGCACAGTACAAATTTAACAGCATATATGATTGTTGTATGAATGTTTCATAAATGGTTCAATGTGTTTAATTATTGAACATATCATTTATGAGGTTCCATAATGGCTTAGGGATTGGTGAATGACAATAGGGGCACTTTGGGAATTGGAATAAATAAATAAATAATTAAATAAATTAAAAAAAGCGCAGATGGCGCTTCATTTCTTTTTTATTTTATTTTATTTTATTTGTTATTTATTTTGAATTCCAATTCAACCCAAACTCTTATTAGGGTTTTATAATCTCATTAAACCACTAAATTATGATCAAATGGCTAAGATTAAATTAGCATTTATCCCACATCGAATTCTTAATTAATTTTGTTGTCTTTGGAGCACCTATATAAACCCAAAGAATTCCTTACAAGTTTTTTACACCAAAACCTTTCATATCTTGTGTTTATATAAGTGAGCAACTCTAAAGTTTAAGAGTAAGCCATTGATTTTGAGGATCCTTAAGTTTAATTGACTAGAGGAATCTGAAGTTAAAAGTTTTGAGGTATTTGCCTAGGCTAGCACCAAGGGCAAAATACCCGTGCACTCAAGGCGTAGTGTTTCCGTAGAGTTTTGGCTTTGGTGTGTGCACCTTTGGAGGCCACACACTTGGGTGGCTCTTTGGAACGTGGAAGAGCTTGCTGAGTTCGAGAAAAGCTTGTAGATTGGAGGGAGGACTGGAGGAGTCTTCGGTTCAAGTAAGTCTTTTTCTTTCTTTATTTTAATTAGAGTTCGTATGATAGTTAGCATATTTAGGTTTATGTTCTTTGCATGTCTTATGAGTTTTTATTCTTAGAATATATAGTAACATGCCTAGGCTTGTAGAATAATAAAAACAAATGGGTCTTGGGAAAAAGGATAACAGCATCATAATTTTTTAATTTTCCGCTGCGCACTCGCGGCCGCTTCCCAACAGGCGATACGTAACGCCCCTAGACCCTAGTTTCAGAGCTTGGGTGGTAGTATAGATCTGCACCCCCAGTTCTAGTTTGTGGCTTGGGGGACGACGATACGTAATGTCCCAAGACCACCAGTTTCAGAGACAGTAGTGGCATACTTTGGGGGACGGTGATACGTAACGCCTCAAAGTCATGGATTTGCACTGCTGGCTACAGTTAGGTGTATAAGGGGACGGCGATATGTAACGCCCTCATACGTCAAGGTTTTCAGATACAGAGCAGTTCACAGTGATCAGATTTTCAAACAGTTTTTCAGAAAATCAAACTTTCAGAAACAATTTTCAGAACCAGATTTTCAAAAGCAGGTTTTAGAAAGAGAAGTATTACTAAAGAGGTTTCAAGCAAAATTTTCAGAAAGAAAGTTTTTCTATAAGTTTTTCATTGAAAATCTTGGATTTAGAACCAAATGTTTTTATAATAGTATTTCAGTTTTTAGTCCACTCACTTAGATCGTACAACGATCTAACCCCCGTACTCCCAGTGTTTGTTTTACAGGTATTCTAGGAGGACGAGCTCAAGAGAACGGATACTGATGGCACTCACTAGTGGGTCTGAGTCCACCAATCAGAGTATGAGTTCAGTCAAGTCAAGCAAAGTTTAGTTTCAGAAAATTATATAGTAAAGTTGTGTTTCAGTACTAAAGTGTAGAGTCAAAATGTCTGTGATGTTAAGTTTATGTGAGTATGAAAACTTTTACATCTTATGTTAAGGTTTGGGAAATGGTCCCATGTTCAAGTTATAGTCGAGATAAGACAATAGTAAAATATATAGTTAGTATGTCAGAGGCTTAGGGGAATAGTACGGCCTATTCCCTGTCGGTAACATCTCCGGATCGGGGATGTTACACTTCTTTAGCAGCTTCTGAAGCCGCTATAAATTTCGCCTCAGTGGTGGAATCAGCTGTTGAGCCTTGCTTTGAACAACGCCATTTAATCACACCACCGTTAAGGGTAAATATATATCTTGTTGTATATTTTCTATCATCTGGATCTCCCTAAAAGTCGGAGTCTGTATATCCTTAACTTGTAGCTCATCTTCTCCATATATCAAAAACTTATCCCTAGTACCTTTAAGATATTTTAGGATATGTTTCACGGCTGTCCAATGATCATTTCCTGGATCAGATTGATATCGGTTGGTCACACTAACTCCAAAACTGATGTTAGGTCTAGTACATAACATTTCATACATTATGCTTCCAATACAAGAAGCATATGGCAAGTTAGACATCCTAACTCTCTCTTCCTCAGTTTGAGGTGCCATTTTCTTCAAAAGATGTATGCCGTATCGGAAAGGTATATTTTCTGCCTTGCAGTTGGTAAAACTGTACCTTTCTAACATCTTATCTATGTATGTCGATTGTGACAACCCTATAAGCTTCATAATTGTATCTCGGTAGAGCCTTATACCTAGTATATATGAAGCTTCACCCATATCTTTCATGGAGAAGTTCTTGCAAAGGTAGGCTTTCACACTTTGCATCATCCCTATATTTTTTCCTATGATAAGGATGTCATCTACATACAAGACTAGGAAAACTATCATGCTCCCACTAACTTTCTTATAAACACATTGTTCTTCATATTTTTTGATGAATCCAGATAATCTAATTATCTCATCAAAATGATGATTCCAGCTTCGGGATGCCTGTTTAAGTCCATAAATAGACTTTTGGAGCTTACAAACCAAGTTTTAAGTCTCACTAGATACGAAACCCTCTGGTTGTTCCATATAGATATCCTCTTCAAGGAATCTATTTAGGAAAGCGGTTTTCACATCCATCTACCATATCTCATAGTCGTGATATGCAGCAATGGCTAAAAGAATCCTAATGGATTTTAGCATGGCTACTGGTGAAAAAGTTTCCTCATAGTCAATCCATGGATGTTGAGTGTGACCTTTCACTACCAGTCGGGACTTAAAGGTTTCCACCTTTCCCTCGGGCCCTCGCTTCCTTTTGTAAACCCATTTACAGCCAATAGGTTTAACTCATTCAGGAAGTTCAACTAAGTCCCAGACTTGATTGGCATGCATTGAATCCATTTCGGATTTCATGTCTTCTTGCCATTTTCCCGAATCGATATCCAATATCACTTCTTTATACGTAGTCGGATTTGTTTCCTCCAAGAGGAGAACATCAAGGCTCACATCAGATGTTAAAAATGGTCTCTCATGAGGCCTTGATATTCTATTCGACTTACGTAGAATCGGTGTGTAGATCCTTCACCTAGTTGGATCTCTGGTTCCATCTCAGGTTCTTTAATGTTGGGATCAAACTCATCAAGTTTAATCTCTCTACATTCACACTTTCTCTTAAAAATTACTTTTCAAGAAAAGTTGCAAAGTGAACAACAAATACATTTCGTTGCTTAGAATCGTAGAATTGATATCCCATGGAATTATCAGGATATCCAACGAACCTACATTTATACCATATGGGTGCTAGTTTATCCCGCTGCGTAATTATAACGAATGCAGGGCAACCCTAAATCTTTAAATGTCTAAGACTTGAATTTCTACCAAACCATATCTGATAGGGGGTCGTAGAAACAACTTTCGATGGAACCCTATTAAGTATATATGTAGCAGTTTGTAAAGCGTAACCCCAAAGGTAATAAGGAAGATTTGTATAGCTCATCATCGTTCGCACCATATCCAATAAAGTACGATATCTACGCTCAGACACTCCATTGTGTTGAGGTGTTTTTGGTAGGATATATTGGGCGAGAATTCCATTCTCCCTTAAATAATTTCTGAATTCTTCACTCATGTATTCACCGCCTCGATCTGATCTAAGGCATTTGATGAATTTACTGATTTGTTTTTCTACTTCGTTTCAGAATATTTTGAACTTGTCAAATGTTTCCAACTTATGTTTCATCAGATAGACATACCCATATTTAGAATTGTCATCTGTGAAAGTCATAAAGTATGTGGAACCATCATGAGCGGCATGATTTAATGGATCACATATATCGCTGTGTATTAGCTCCAGTAAATCTCCAGCACGGTGTCCAACACCTTGAAATGTGGCATTTTTCATCTTTTCTTGGATACATGACTCACAAATCGGATAAGGATCTAAGGTAAGATTTTCAATCAAACCATCCTTTACCAATTTGGATAGACGTCTAACACCTATGTGGCCCAATCTCATATGCCATAATTCAGTATTATTTAGTTCAGACTTCCTACTTGTTTTTTTCTCTATATTAAAGACATCTCTACATGTTTCCAAAACATAGTGACCATTTGATAAAGAACTTTCACATTTCAATAAATTATCTTTATCATGCAAACATAAAGTTTTATCATTAATGTTTATTTTATATCCCTTTTTATCTAATATTAGCAGTGATATTATTTTTCTGATAATTGAGGGAACATAATAACAGTCATGCAAATCTAATTTACATCCATTTGGGAGATCTAGAACAACTGTTCCTATGGCCTTGACATCCAATGTCTCGCCATTGCCAACTCTAAGCTGGATCTCCCCTTCATTTAGCCTTCTTTTAACCCTCATTTCCTGCAGGGAATTGCAAATATGAGTAGGACTGCCAGTGTCTAACACCCATCCACTATTTGCATCTAAGGCTAATGGGATGTCAATAATTGGAAAAATACAAAGCGTACCTAAGGGTCCTGATTTTCTTTTAAGTTCTGGACAGTCCTTCTTCCAGTGTCCAGACTTCTTGCTTTGTAGACATTGATCACGAGCTACTTTCGATTTTTTGCATTTTCGCTTCTTGGAGTTTTTCTGTAATATCTTATTCTTCCTCATCTTGATTTTCTCTGACTTCCCAAAAGTCTTTGAAGAGCCAGCTCCGCCATGGAGATACAATGTGGGGTTGCCTTTCTTCAAATCTTTCTCCGCCGTACGTAGCATGTTATAAAGTTCTTCGTATGTGGCTTGCATCAAATGCATGTGGAAATTTAAAATAAAGCCAGCATAAGAACCAGACAAAGAAGACATAATCAAATTACGGCCCAGCCGTTCATCAAAGAAAATACCATGTCGTTCCTGATATCGTATCTGGTCGATCATGTTCAAAACATGAGTGCTGACAGCTCCTCCCTCATTGAGTTCAGCATGGAACAATTCCTCAGACCTTCGATAAAGTTTCATTTCTTGGTTTGCCTCGAACAACTTCTTGAGTGTTTGCATGATGCTACAAGCATCGGGTACTTCAATATACTATCTCAGTAAATCTGGAACCATCGATCCCAAGATGTAGGATTTCACCTTCAGGTTATCATCCCTCCATCTATCAAAAGTTTCTCACACTTCTGGAGTGGAGTGCAGTGGATTGATCATGACATAAGTCAACTTTTCATACTCCAAGACAAGGTGCATGTTCATTTCCCATTCGAAATAATTTTCGGCTCCTTTTAGCTTATTGGAATCCAAAAGTTTCATTAATGGATTAGCGGCAACCATCTACAAGACAATATTTTTGAGTAGTAGCAGAACAATTTTTCATTTCAAAAGTGATAACACTAATTGATTATGGAATTTTAAATCTATTAGTGCCCTCCCACTACTTTACGTAATTCTGTAATCTCCCTTAATGGAAAAATAGAAATTTGACTATCAAAATTTCATAGCGGGAAGTGGATCCCATGACATTTATTCCAGCCTCACACTAATGATGATATTGGCCTTTGTAAACTCATTAGGTAGACCTCCAAGGTCAATCACATTCATGTGATTCCTAGTTTGGTTCTGAACCGTTTATTATCCTCACACTAATGACGATATTGGATTAAGACGTGTTCTAGGTGTATACTTGTCAATGTGCACTAATGAGCTTCGTATGTACACCCTCACATTAATGACGATATTGGGTGACTATGTTAACTCATCACGCTACATCTAATGTTTTACTGGAGTGACCTAAGTTTTGAGCACTTATACCTCACACTAATAACAATATTGGATATAAGTAGTAAGAACTCATTCATCTCCATATTGACAAGACGGACCATCCAATAATGCTCCAACACTATTAATATTATTACTTAAATAAAGTAATCACCTAATCACGGGAGATTTATGACAATCAAGTCATTAACTTAATTAGGTCAAAGTTTTAATTTAAAACATGCAATACATATCCAATATGTCTTATGCATAATTAAATTAAAATTACTATGGCATAGATTCAAAAATATGTGCTGTGTGGTTAAGTCTTTGCTACTGAAACCATTATGTTGGGAAAGTTGTGGAACCCTTTGGGTCGGATCGGTGCTCTGAGTAGTGGAAATGGGTCTAACCCATGGAAATCAAGTATGGGTGTAATTTTAAATTATTTAATGAAATACTATATTCCATTAAGAGTGTATAGGAAAAAATCGGGACTGAATCGGAGTCCTGAAACTCCGGAACGAGCAAAAATAAAAATACCACGTGCGCTACAGTGCACGTGGTCTACTATAGCGCGCACTGCGTTGATCACTTTATTTTTTGTTTGATTTGTTTTCTTTTCAAAAGCTTCAGCTCACTGGAAGCTTCAGCTCACTTTCCAATGAGCTGAAGCAATTAGGGTATTTTACCATAATCACTTTCGGTTCTCCCTAAACACTTCAAAAACACACAAAATTATTTTTTAATTTCAAAACCAACATTAACACATGTTATAGAATAAAAATCAAGTTTTTCAAAATATCAAATATTTTTACAAAAACATAAATTTATTCAAAATACGCACTTGCGTAAATTTTGAATCCAATACACAAACCAAATTAGAATCCCAATAAGAAATGTTTCGTGAATAATTCTAGGTCACCCAAAGGTGGTCAGATGATTCTAGAATGGTAGCCATAGCTCTAAGCTTTAATCTAGAGTTCCAAACTCTTATTAATTGTTCCATGTCCAACATGAACATCTCTGACCTAATTACAAACATGTTGTGTTTATACTTCTAAAGTATTCTAACACAATTGATTAGCCTTATTTCATTCTAACACAAATGAACATAGCTTAGGAGAAGATCAAACATTACCTAGTAAACTTGATGCAAGATCCAATCTACTTCTCCATTGTTGAAATTATTGGAGAACCTCCAAGGTGTGCTAGCTTGACTCCAAGATCCAATCTTGTTTCCAATGCTAGCAAGCTTCACTTCAAGATCTAATCTTGATTTCTCCTAGATGAAATGTTGTAGAGACCTCACAAACTTCTCTAAACACTTCTCTAACTTAGACTAATCTCTCTAAGAATTTGCTTGTATTTGAACTTGTTGTTAAAACCTTCATAAAGCTTGCTATTTATAGCAAAACTTAGGCAATTTTTAATTAATAAAAGTTGTAATCAACTTTTAAGTGGGCTTAATCTAATTTTTCCAAATATGTATAATTAGGTGCGACTAATCTCTATTGTCTCCCACTTTAATTTAATCCAATTAAATCAAGCCAAAGATTAGGAAATGGATTAGTTAAATGTTTGCTACCTTGATTTAATCCAATTAAATCAAACCAAAACCACCTATTATTACATACTTACAATTACCATAATATCCTAAAATGGTATAGATAATTATGATTTTACAATGAAGCCCTTGTGTACTTATTGAATTAATCCAATTAATCCAATTAGGTCAAAGTAAATAATCAATATTATCCAATAACACTTGATTATCTTAGTTGATAATTATAATATCGAATATTATCTTTTATCAAAATTAATCGGCTACCCAAGTGCTCAACGAGTACACTTTATATTGGGACTCTCTAAGTTCAGACACGTTCGTCATATAAGCCTAGCTAATATGTAGGCAATTCGGCCACCTCCGAATTCACAAAGAACACGAACGACCTTTCTGAACTATATAAGTCGAGGTCATCACATATGTTTAACAATCCCTCTATTGTAGGCTATCCGAGTTGTGCTCAGGAAACATAGAATACACCGTCAAGTTTCCAATGCGCACATCTCATGTCGACATATCCACGATTCTTTACAACTGATGCGATCCACCATAAGTGATCGGCTTTGGCTAAAGTCTTTAACAATCGTGACTTTACTTACATGGATACCTATACCCCTTATGGTAAACATACAGGCCGACAGTTCATATCTTGCTTCACACTTGATTACTGAGTGCATCGGTCCACACCCAACGAACATCTAGAGGCCAGACCATAAAAGGTTTCTGATATACATGGCATCAAAGTGTGGAGGATCTCACACAAAATCAATGATATCGTATAGTGAAAGGATTACATATGCTACTCGACTCGAGGAGATTCCTATTGACGGTGGTGTGTACTTCCAACTATTAGGAATCACTTATGAGTCATTCAGTATTCGCTTCAATGAATACCCTCATGTCTATATGAGTTTCCAAAACTCATGGTACATCGGGTTAAACCATTGGAACTCCAATTACAATATACGACATGTGCTAGTCTTCTAGGTTATAGGAATTCGACCGTATTCCAAAACCGATGACTAAGAATATTTACTTTAAGAATAATTTACACCCAATGTCAAAAACTATTCTAAGGTCGATGTCATTCTTATCATATCTATACGTCAATCTAATACGCATAATGACAATACCATTAATGGGATATAAAATGAAAAATATAGTTATTTTATTAATAATTAATAAAATGTACAAATCGGATTGGCACTCCAAGCACCAACTCCATCAACTTCAACATTAAATAAGTTTTAACAAGTGAACCAATCATATTAATCCACCTCCAACCATAATCATAATGAAGATAAATGTAATAAATAATTCTAATTATTTAAAACAAATATCTATATATATGTATTATATTTACTTTAAATATTCCATAATACATATATTTGTGACATGTGTCAAATACTTTATTTGACAATTAATTAATATGTATTTAATAAAATCTTTTATTAA
The DNA here is from genome assembly GCA_019454045.1 of Zanthoxylum bungeanum. Taxonomy (NCBI): domain Eukaryota; kingdom Viridiplantae; phylum Streptophyta; class Magnoliopsida; order Sapindales; family Rutaceae; genus Zanthoxylum; species Zanthoxylum bungeanum. Next base: position 137,955 of record SKCR01051191.1, on the reverse strand, counting down.
ATTCAAATACACATTAACTAATAAATGGCCGGAAAAACCTTTAAGCATGTATCTTTTCGTTTAACCGTTAAACGATTTATAAATAATCAATATTATTTATAAAAGTTGCCCTAGTGCTCTACGAGTATATTTCATTAGCGAGACTCTCTAGATTCAGGCATATCCGTCATGAAATCCAATTTCGTGCCCATAATCTACCCACTCGTAAATTATGACAACCACAGATAAACTCGTTGAATCATACAAGTCGAGGTCATCACATACTTATAATACCTCCGGCACAGGTATTCGGATTATTCCAAAGATATAGATATTAACGTCAAATCTCTATAGGTATAATCCTGTCGACGATTCCATTAGCAATCTCTTAATAACACTTAGAACTTACTTCTACAGTGTACCACAAGCCAATGGATTTAACAAATTGCTAATTCCATATTGAATACCTATGCTCTGTACACAGAATTGGCGGATCTTATCTTGATACACACATGATATCCTGAGGATCAGTCCACTCCCAACGAACATGCGGAGGTTTGATCTAAATAGATCGGTGATGTGACTGCCATCAAAATGTGGAGGATACCTCATACATCCACAATGGTATCTCAAGTCGAAAGACTACTATGCTCACTTGACTCGAGAAGAATCCTATTGTCATTGATGTACCATCTATTAGGAAATTTTCGATGAGTCGTTCAGTGTTTATCCAATATAAACACCTACACGTCTACACGTGTCTCCCCAGACTCATGGTTCATTGGGATAAACTATCAGATCAAGTCTCGATATACGACATGTACTGGTCTCAGTGGATTTTACTAACTAACCCATGTTAGTAAATCTTGAAAAGGTACTTTATTTGATAATATACTTCTAGTAGTGACACTTCCCAATATCAATTACAAACTACTTTGTAACTGTGCACTACATTTTATATTATCGAGTCTTTTTCTAATATATATATCACTAAATCCTATCTAGTTTCAATCTAATCGTAATTAGATCAGATATGTATATAAAAGCAAGAAGTACTATCATAAATAAGTAATATTATGGAAAAAAAGAATTGTTCTTATTCATGAATCAGACATGAATACGGTCCGGATTGGTACTCTGAGCTCCAACCCTAACAATTTCTCCCACTTGCTCTAGTGCCAATCCACGGTATCATATATACATCTAAATATATATCACATACACATGGTCATCAAAAGCTGACCTATCACTCAAGTGGTAGGTAACAACAAGTAAGCCCGCTATAACATATTAAGTTTGTCCAACAAACCCAAAACGTTTCCTTTAACTAGCATCATTAATATTTTGTGTAACCTAAATTATACATCAATATGACTCAGATGCAATATCAATATTGTGCTATAGCTATTGAATTGTCCAAATATTTAGGGATCAGGGCCAAAATACTATGCAAACAACCACAATCACAACACCAATATCAAAAACTTCTAATAAATAAGGTCATTTTACAACTTCATAAGTCTTTTTTTCATAAGTTACAATTAATTCCACTTACACAGTAGAATCATTCGTGACAATCCCACTGCATCTTTTCTGATTCTTCATGACATAGATCGTCTATCATCATAATTAGACTAAAAACTAATCAGACCATCGTGGTTGCAGACTATATTCTTCATGAATAAGAAACTCGTTCTTAATATCTCAAAGATAACAAAGAACATATTTCAGACACATCCTATAGTATTTAGCGTATCAAAATAGTTCGTAACAATTACGTATTAAATTAATGTCTTTTAGTCGTACATGATATAGTATTCATTACGCCATCATCCTATGATGCATAAGATTGACTAGACATTCTAATTAGTTTCTCTTTCGACAAAGGAATCATCCTTTACGAAGGATGAATACTATATAAAAGAGACACACTAACTGTTAAACAGTTATACTAATTGTCAAACAGTTATATTAACTGTCATACATATAGTCTTGTTATGTTCTATATTAGATCATATCTAATACACGACTAATGGGAGTATCTCACAAGTCTCTTAGTTTTATATCATATATAAAACTTTATATTGAATATAATAGAGACTGCTTCCATTGTTTTCACGAAGAAAAGAAGACTTAGGTAAACATTTTACCTTATAAACATCTCATTATTGCATTAATAATGATAATGTCATTAGGATATATAACACTAGAAAGAAATTTGTATGCTCCCACTAACCCTACTATCATATATGCATTCTTTATACTTTGATAAAATTAGACAATCATATTGTCTGGTTTTCTTAAGAATTCACCAGAATCATGTGTGTATAAGAAAGTCAGTGGGAGTATGGTGGTATTTTAAGTTATCTATGTTGATGACATCCTGATCATTGGGAATGATATCGGGATGATGCAAGGCGTCAAATCTTACCTCTGTAAGAATTTCTCCATGAAGGACCTGGGAAAAGCCTCTTATATCTTAGGGATAAAGCTCTATAGAGATAGAGAAAAGAGATTTATTGGTTTATCCTAGTCATTGTACATAAATAAGATCTTAGAACGGTACAATTTTGGTAACTGTAAGACAATAAATATACCGTTCAGACATGGCATTCATCTTTCGAAGAAAATGTTTCCGCAAACAGAATATGAGAATATTAGAATGTCTAATCAGCCTTATGCTTCATGTTTGGGTACCATCATGTATGTCATGTTATGTACTAGGCCTAATATTAGCTACATAGTTAGTGTAACCAGTAGATACCAGTCTAATCCAGGCAATAACTATTGGGCGGCTGTTAAACATATCTTAAATTATCTTAAGGGTATTAAGGATAAGTTTCTGATTTATGGAGGAAATGAACTGCGGGTTAATAGGTATACGAATTCAGATTTCCAATCTGATCTGGATGATAGAAAGTCTACATCAGGATTTGTATTTATCCTTAACGGAGGTGCAGTAAGTTGGAAGAGTTCCAAGCATGGGTCTATAGCTGATTCTACCACAGAGGCGGAATATATTGCGGTTTTGGAAGCTGCAAAAGAAGTTGTTTGGGTTAGAAACTTTATCACAGAATTGAGAGAAGTCCCAAGTATCGAGAATCTGATTCCGCTATACTGTGATAATAATAGAGCCATTTCACAAGCAAAGGAACCAAGAGCGTATCAGAAATCGAAGCATGTGGAACGACAGTATCACATCATTCAAGAAATTATGTCGCGATGGGACATTGTCGTGTGCAAAGTTCCGATTGAAGATAATGTAGCATACCCACTTACCAAGGCCATTCCTCCCAAGTTATTTGATAAACATGTGGAGTCGATGGGTATGAGATACAATCGATATTTGCACTAGAGCAAATGGGAGATTTTGTTAGGGTTGGTGCTCTGAGCACCAATTTCTCTTATATTTCCTTGTAAATACTTGTATAAATATTTTATTATCAATAAAATAAACAGTTTCTACAATATGAATTCTTTTATTATATGGTAAAGACGTAAATGAGCTTAAAATGATTAGTTATGATACTGTTGCAAAAGTGTCGCAACTGACATTGAGTTGTATCGTAACAACATCATTCTTGAACTATTCCTGGTCAAGGTTTACATTACTTGGTCAGTTAAGTAAACTCGCTGAGACTGGTACATGTCGTATACTGGAATCTTGGATTCCAATGGTTCTCAATGAACCATGAGTCTTGGAGACTCGTATAGACATGTAGGTTTTTATATTGGATAAACATTGAATGACTCACCAAAGATTCTTAATAGATGGTACACCAACGTCAATAAGAATCTTCTCGGGTCGAGTGAGCATAGTGGTCCTTCGACTTGAGATACCACTGTGGATGTATGAGGTATACTTCATACTTTGATGGCAGTCATGTCACCTATCTATTAAGATCAGACCTCTACATGTTCGTTAGATGTGGATTGATCCTCAGGACATCCTGTGTGTATCAAGATAAGGATCTGTCAGTTCTGTGTACAGAGCATAGGTATCCATTATGGTATTAGCAATCTGTTAAATCCATGGGCCCGTGGCACACTGTAGAAGTCATTTCTAAGTGTTATTGGGAGATTGCCAATAGAATCGTCGACATGATTATACCTATAGAGATTTGACGTTTTGTAATGACCAGAGGTCCCTACTACTGTTGACTCCTTAACTGTAGTACTGTTACATCGCGAGACGAGTGTTACATAATATAATTTATGTCCGAGCATATATACATTCGCAGAATGACTTTAGGGATGAACAATAAATTCTTCGAAACTTCGATGCGGGATTCTATGATGTTCCACAATGAACAACCTATATTATTTGGGTCGTAACTTTCTTACACGAACTCTGATTTTTATGAATCTTTTATCGTCGGAAAGCTAAGATCGAGATCTACAACTTGTATGTTGAATAGTTTTTCAAATTCAGAGCAGAAAAAGGTCAAAATGTAAGTCAAAATTTCAGATGAAAAATGATTTCGAGTCCAATTGGAAGATTCTCAAACTTTCCACTCACTTCCACACTTTTCTCAAATTATCTAAATATCTAAAAAGCCCCTACTATATAAAAAAAGGCACTATTCACAAATAACAAAAAAGGAAAGAAACAAAGAAAGGAGAACGTGAAGAAGAGAAGAATGAGAAAGAAAAGAAAGAAGAAAAAGATAAATAGAAGAAAAAAGAAAAAGATGAAGAGAAGAAAAAAGAAAGAAGAGATAAAAGAAAGGTGAAAAGGAAACAAAGTAGAAGATGGGCTACACTCGAGGCTTGGAGAAGTGATGAGATTAAAGGAAAAGAGGTAAGAAAAGTATGACCCAAATTGAGATACTTTTAGTTTTAATGATTTAATAAGTATAACATGTTGAGAATTTGTAATTGATGATGATTAAGTGTTTCATATGTTAAGAGAATGGAGATTGTTTGAATTCTCCAATTACCTAATTTTGGGTATAAATTAAATAAAGGTTTTAGTTTTGACTTGAGTTGATGTGAGAATGATATTGAAAATATTATAGGATGTTTAAGGAAGAAATTTGCTTGTGAGATTTGTTTGGGGGAAGTTGGCTATAATTGAGAATGAAAGGATAAAGAAGAGGCATACATTTTGGCCTCGCGTTGCGACGTAGAATGCTCTGCGTCATGACGCAGAACGCTCCGTGTCGCGACGTGATCTAGGAATTTTTCCAGGAACGCCTCTGGTGTGTTACACGTCGCGACGCGAAAGGCAAAAGTTTGGGTACACTTTTGGACAACGCGCGTCGCGACGCGCCCAGACCTGCGTTGCGAGGTTAAAAATTTCCCTAAATCTGTTTCTAATAATTTTAGTTTCACCCGAACGCATTAAGGGCTACCCTAAAAGTCTCGTATCAACTCGTATGATCATGATATACCATGATATGTGTATGATACCTTCAGAGTAATAACGCTTACATGAATAAGCAACTTTTAATCTAATTCTATAATGCGTTTCTTATTCTATTCGAATCTAGTTTATCCGATGATTAATCATCACAGAAAACACACATTCTTCAGTGAAGTGATAAAAGGCTAGCGGAACTCCAAAACAGTGAGGTGACCTCTCTTCTCAAACTGATTTTATTTATCAAGTTTTGAATTCAAATTTACTTTTTAAAGCATATTGGTCGTTAGATCGAATTTTATCACAGATGTTTTTATATAATGTGATATTTCAGAAAGATCATTTTACAGCATGAGTTTTGAGATATGAATGTTTTCAAGTATGCGTTTTTATGTTTTTCGGGGCATGAGGGGAAAACCCACCCCAGTCAACTTGATACAATTTGGAATTGATGGACAGAGAACATATGTACATGTAGAGGACTGGGGGGCAGCTATACGTAACGCCCCCTGATCCTAGATTAGGGCTAGGGGGATGGCGATACATAACCCCTTTATACCCTAGTTTCATAGCTTGGAGGGTAGCATATATCCACCCCCCAGTTCTAGTTTGTGGCTTGGGGGACGGCGATACGTAATTCCCCAAGACCACCAGTTTCAGGGGTAGTAGTGGCATGATTTGGGGGACGGCGATACGTAACGCCCCAAAGTCATGGATTTGCACTGCTAGCTCTACTTAGGCGTATGGGGGGATGGTGATACGTAACGCCCTCATACGTCAAGTTTTTCAGATACAGACCAGTATTTGGACATCAGATTTTCAGAAAGAGACTTTTCAGATATCAGGTTTTTAGAAATTTTTTCAGAAATCAGATTTTAGAAACAGTTTTCAGAAAGCATTTTTAGAAAATTAAGTTTTATAAAAGAGAATTCAGATAAAGTTTTCAGAAAAAGAGTTTTCAGATAAAGTTATTTCTGGACTTTGATTTCAGAACCAAAAAAAATTATTACAATATTTCAGTTTTATAGTCCACTCACTTAGATCGTACGACGATCTAACCCCCCACTCCCAGTTTCCTTATCTTGTAGGTTTCTCGAAGGACGAGCTCGGGAGGATGGATACTGTTGCAGTCATTAGGGTGTGGAGTCCACCTGGTCAAATTAGAAGCGAAGCCCAGTTCAGTTAGAGTTAGGAAGTGTCATGTAACATATATTTTGTTTAGTAAAGGTTTCATATACATTGCATTGTAATAATCATTGTCAGAGTTGTATTATGTATTGATACAAAGTATGTATATGAAAAGTGTTACACATCCCTGAGTGATGAGTAGGGCAATGGTCCATTGCATAAGTTTTTATGTGAGATATTAATTGTAGAAGCCAGTAGTTAGAGGCTTAGGGGAATAGTATGGCCTATTCCCTACCGGTAACATCTCCCATATTGGGGATGTTACAATGATGGTATCAGAGCATGGTCTAGGGAGTCAATGACTTCAGTGGGAAGAGTGTTGGGGTTTTGTATACGTAGTATGTCTGGGATGCTCGTATGCAAGGCACTACCTCTCCAGTATCCGATCCTCGAGTACGTCCTCAAAGTTCTATAGACAGGTTAGTAAGCCTTCCTTGACTAATCAAATAGTATTCTTTACAAGAACAACGACACTCTAGATCCAAGTTGAGAATTCCTCTGTAGTTATTCTGACCCATTATCAGATGTACAAATGAGCTATGAAGCCAAGATAGTAAGATTATAAGAAAAGTACCCAATGAAGTGGGAAAATGAGTTATAAGGAAGAGAGACGCGTAAAGGTTTAAGCAGTTGAAGACAGAAAGGTAAGGAAATAGAAAGAAATAATAAGGTTTTATGGATAACCACCCAAGGAAGTAGGAAAGAGAGGGAGAGAAAGTCAGAAAGAAAAGCAAGGAAAGAAAAAAAAATAAGGAACATACGATCTAAGTAATCAGAGACAGTAAAGAGATAGAAGCATAGAATGAGATAAGATAGAAAACACTAGAACTTGGAATAGTGAAGAAGAATATAGTAAGTCCGAACAAAAGTAAAATACCGAATAAACCTAGGTAGAGTCATTTCCTTCCATCTAAGATTCATTTCCTTCTCAAAAAATTCATCCAGTTGATCTAATAACTCTCGAACACCTAGTATAAATAGCGAGTTCCCCAAGTAACTAAGAACAGCCATAAGGTGTTGGAGTTTCTATAGGTCCCAAGATCAAAACTCAAGCATGAAACACAAGTGAATACAACGACGGAAGTTGCGGAATACTTACATCGAGCGGTTGAGCGACGAAGGAGGCAATAAAAAAAAAACGAAATCTGCTCACTGGTGGACTGCACTGCAGTAGCAGTTTCTGTCCTCAATGGTTTCGGTTTTCATCATCAAAACAAGCTCCAAGCTTCGTCGTGGTGATTCCCGGCTCATGGGTAAGCTTCCCTATCACCTTCGCATTGATTCCGGAGTGTGCTAGCACTCTTGTTTTGCCACAAAACGCACTTGCTTCCCTCCATTTCCTTTGTTAAATTCGGCAGTTCACTGCCTCTTTTGAAACAGAAAAATGGCGTGAGTGAGGGAGAAGAAGAAGAGGAGAGAGAGGAGGGAAAGTGTGTGTTACGGTTTATGTGTCTTTGTTGTGTATCTAATACACATGAAATGAATTTCCAATTCATTTCACACACATTTGGCTTTAATTGCCAACCACACACATCACTCATCACATCAAGTCAACTCAATCAAGTTGTCAAGTCACATCACTCAAAGTGACAAGTGATTTGACGCTTGATGTGACGCTAGATGCGACTAGCGATTTGACGCTTGATTTGACGAGCCACGCTCGAATTCGAAATGCGAATGCGCTCGTAAATAATCTCGGGCTCGGTTTCGCTAATTCCAAATTAACGAATTTTCCGTCGCGTCGTAATTAAATGATTACGCCTAGCGAAATCACTATTCACGTCGCTAACGAATTAATTCTAAATTAATTCGCTCGCCCGAATTAAAATCTAATTTTAATTCCGCGTCGAAATCCAATTTCGTTTAATATATCAAATATATTAATTAATCGATTAATTCCAAATTAATCATTCTCTCTCTTTAAATTGATATTTTATCCCAGATAAAATATCTCTGTAATTAATCCCAGATTAATTTTCTCTCTCATCTAATTAATCCCAGATTAATTAAAAGTGCGAGTCATACGTCATCGGTGAATCTTTGGGAAGCGACCCATGAGATCCCCGGATATGTTGGCAGTCAAATCGGTCATCGGACTATCCGAACACGTGAGTACCAAGTACTACGTTTTACCGATTTACAAGACAAGGTTGGCTTCTAGCAAAGCACCATGCCTACCCAATTCTCCGGAAATATCCTTACAGGAATAAAGATCTATATCAAGCGTAGTATACCGTAGTATTGCGTATTTATGTCCAGTATCAGATGATCACATGCAAGGCCTGGGGCTGGTACAGTGTCTGCCCCGTACGAAGCATATATCGGATAACAAGCAACTAGTCTCTTTAATATCGGATAATCATGACCAAGTCATATTATCCCGACGGTTGCAACCTTATATAGAGAACGAGTTCTGTATCCCTGCGCGATCATCAACTCCATATGACTGGAGTGACACTTCCGTCTTGACATCACACCCAACACACTACGATTCTCGATATACTCAGCATCGGCGTACACAGAACCTGTTACAGCCCTGGACGACCTCAACCAAAGTATATTGATTGTCGTATGCATTAGCGGTGCAAGTCTCAGGTTAAGACCAAATACACCTACCCTGATTTCGGACTTCCATAGACACATAGTCATACTACCAATGGAATTCCGAGGGGTCTAATCCAGAGCGAAGCTGTTTCCCGTACCATCGGTGAAACACAACCTCCTATTACACTTGCATAAGTATCCTATACCCAAATATATGAGAACTATGCCGTTGTGCTCTCACAAACGCGCACAAGTGTAATACTAGTCTTTTACGCATTCATCGATGTCCAATCTCGATAATGCTCTGACTAGGGATGTTTAATGATTTATCCTTCGTGGACTGATACTGTCTCATATCATTCTCCGTCCAGGAACAAATCATAGGGACCTCTCATCATTTATATATCTAGGTGATCTAATCACAAATGATAAGAGTGCAATCTCCTTTGTCACATAGTTAATTTGTACAACAACACCGTGATCTGTACAAATAGTGACGCTATGGGTCATAATGTCCAACAATCTCCCACTTGGCCTATAGCCAGTCACTCGAGTGTCTGACACCCGAACTATGTACTGTTTGGCTCAAATTGCTGAGAAAAGGCTTTCGTCAGCGGATTTGCATGATTATCGTCTGATGCGATTTATTCGATCATCACATCGCCACGATGTATGATCCGAACGAATCAGATGAATAGTCGAAGTATTTATCTGGATCGTTGATGAGACCATTGATTCTTTAGCATGCGCTGTAGCCTAGCTCAGCTGCTAACAGAATTATATCTAATCTAATTAGATTTATTTATCGACCCCAGAAGGCTTCTATTGCTGCTTCAGCTGCAGCAATAACCCGCATTTGTTGTTTATTCGGCAACAGAATCTTGCTTGGAAGATTTCCACCTCACTGTACCGTTATACTATTGTATAATACCTTTGTTACGACTTATAGTCGTTATCAGGAAAGCCAAGCTTTCACCGATTATTTTATGGGAATATCATTTCCAAGAAATGACATATTATCATTATCTTACAGGACATTCATGTCAGTGCACTCCCACTAACCCTTTTATATACACAAGAATCATTTCGTTTTGAATTAAAATACTCCATTATGATTACATCAAAACGATAATTCCTAGAACCTATGCTTGCTTCAATCCAAACATGGATCGAATAACCTGCAAACCTTGTTTGCTTGTTATGGTACGACAAAACCGATAGGATGTTATAAACATCCTCCGAAAGGTTTCCTTTTCAGGAAAGCGATTTCCGTTGTTAAGCTGTCATATTTCATAAATGAAATACACAGCTTTAGCAAGCATTATCCAAATGGATTTACAATGGCAACAGGTAAAAGGTTTCGTCGTAATCAACACAATGTTGATAACTCTACCTTTTCTTTACAAGCCTAGCTTAGTACGTTGGTATGTTGCCTTCCATGTATGTCTTCCTTGAAGACTTATAAAGTACCAATAGGCACAATGCCTTATGGTACATCAACTAGTATCCAAACTTGTTGATATACATGGAATCCATTTCGGACTCATGACACTTTGTCATAATAGGGAGTCGATACCTTGTATCACTACCTCATACGTAATCAGTTGGTATACCTTAAAAGATTAACATCTTTATGAGGTGAGATCAGAAACCCATACCCTAGGTTGTTTTCTGACTCTCTCCGATCTACGCGGTTCTTGTGTATTCGAAGATTAATGGAATAGTTTCATCCTTGATGAACTATTTATGTTCCATTAGGAATAGGTGCCTTGAATAGTATTACTCCGATTTTCATCGAGTTTTACTATCCTCCCACTTACCACTGCATGTCTGTATTCCTCTCAGGAAAACTGCATGGTGAGCAACAATCTAATTGTTCTCTGGTGAGATGTATAAATACAATACTTATGGTATCCCTAGGATAGCCTACAATTGACACTTATCCAATTTGGGTTTTAGTTTGGTATCATCCAAACATATGCCTAGCATCCCAAATGGTCAGGAATGAGAAACCCGGTTTCTTTCCCGTTCATATCTAATATGATATTTGTCAAACAGATTATTAATAGAACCTTATTCTAAATAAGTTATTGCACTGTTAATCCGTATCCGTTGAAGGAAATGGTAGCTCAGAGCGACTCTTGATTAACCTTATCATGTCTAACAAAATTCGATTTATCCAGTACGGACACACCGTCACTTTGACGTGTTCCGGGAGGAGTCCTCATTTGAAAGAATACTATACTCTTTCAAGTATATAATAAAACTTATTGCTTAAGTATTTTCCATTACGGTCTTACCGTGACGGTATAATACTATAGTCGATCTTTTTGTCTATTTCGTGTCGAAACTCTAAAAGTTTCCGATTTGTGTTCTTCAAAAGAAACACACAACCATTACGCGATGCCACATCTGTATAGGTCACGAAATATTCATATCCACATCTAGCCTAGCTAGACATGGGCCCACTTGCTTCATTATGAACTAGGGCTAATAGATCGGTGGCATTTACACTTTTACCAAGTAAATAGTGTTTTAGGCACATTGCCCAATAAACTAGATTCGTAGACTTTATTTGATTGGAATCAAAACAGTCCGAGTACCCACTCTTCGAAAGTGTGGATATACGAGTCTTGTTCGATTGTGTCCCAGACAACAATGCCATAATTAGTTTCTTCTGATCAAATCACTTTGAGCTATTTGTTTGTCATTATATACATTTGAGATTTATTTATATTCAAAATATAAATTCTGTTATTCACATCTAATGTGTTTATCTCAATATCATCCTTATATAATAAAACACTTTAGTGTTCTAAAATATAAAGGTTCACCCGCAGTGGGTTAAACACTGATAAAGAGATAATGTATCTAGTCAAACTAGTTACATTATAACAGTTCTCTAATCCTGCTCATAGCAGATTCTGAACATCAATATATATATTTATTATGTACCATATTAAGTATCTAAAAAATCCAATTTTAATACTAGTAATGAACATAATTTTGACAAACATATTTGAAGTCAGAGCCTTGCTCGTCTTCAATTCCTTCATGTCTGCTTTGTCCAAACGACAGTCACGCTTCGCGATTCCGTTTGCCACAATTGTGCAGACATTTTGGGATATGTCATTTATCTTCCAAGAAGACTATAATGATTTTGCCTTTGTCATTTTCAATATTCCGGTTGCCTTTGACCAAGCCTCGGGTTTCTAGAATATTGAAGTAAGGTGTGCCTTGCACTACTTGCCTAATTGCAAATTTTGACTTTGTCTCCTTGAGAATAGTCTTAATTCTCCAAGAATTATTTATTGCAATTTTAAAAGTACTTCCAAGATCTAATCTTTGAATATCCTTCAATTTCAATATCATACTTTAAGAATCTAATCCTTAGTTCTGATAAAGAAATTAAGGAGTCTATATGACAAGTATTATGGATTAAGCACTAAAGTTATCATTACATGAATATTCCAAATATCATGTTCCACTTATTTGCTTAACTCCGATTTTCAGGCATTATTTTATCAAATAAAATAACTTATTAGTTTCCAGGACCATCCTGAAAATTTATTCCCGATTTGAAAATTAAACCATTTAAATACATTTTCCCTAGGATTATGTTTTAAATGTCAATCTTTCAATTATATCTTGATTCTAATAGTCCAACTATTTAATCAACGATTTGTGGTACTATATATTATAATGATTATGATAGTCCAACTATACAATCAAATAATTTAAATTAATTAACCTCAATTATATTGATTACTATAGTCCAACTATAAAATCAACTATAAATCGAAATTAATTAATTCAAATATATTGATTACTATAATCCAATTATATAATCAACTATAATACAGTCCAACTGTTTATTAAAACAACAATTTAAATATTAGTCCAACTAACATTTATTTTATGACGAATGATATTTGAATGAGCGCGTATGGCGAGTAATTGAACGAATATTGCAAATTCAATTCTTGCCTCCCACTATTTTTCGGCGAGCCTCCAACCCTCTGTCGAGTACTCGGGAAACCGTGTTTCCTAGTGGGCTAGGATCCGTTAAATATCACACAATCTTGACTTTGGCCAACAAATTGTATGATAATTAACTAGGTAGATCTCTAAGATCAATTGGATCCAATCCAATTCCTAGATCCAGTAGGTGGACTTCCAAATCCTAAACATATATCTTATATATGCCAATACATCCAATGTATTACCTAACCTTTTCCTCTGAATCAACTAGGCCTTGGCTTTGGCACAACAAACCTAATGATCCCAGTCAAGCGCGACCCATTGACCATGGAAAGCTTCGTAATCAATGTCGATGGACAAGAAGTGGTCTTGACTTTGGCCAACAAACCACAACTTGGACATGACACTGACATGTAACAAAGCCTTCGTGATTCAAACACATCTTCGACAGACAAAGGCCTTGACTTTGGCCAACAACCAATGCCGTCTTAGATCTTGAGTGAGAATCACTCAATGGAAGGAATGACGCTTAATATTTAGCGAGGGTTTTTCGCGTGCAAATTGGCAACCAATTTATTATCTTTGTTAAGGTCTCATCATCATACACCCTTAAACATGCATTCTAAATACATAATAAAGCGTATATGAAAATAATAATGATATGCGGATGGATATTTTACACATTGATCCTAGATCAAATCTCTCACTTTCTCTCTCCCGCTAGCACAAATATTTCTTCTACCCGTTACACTACACTTCTAAAGAAACCTCATTTACATTGAGGGGAATAGGTGAGAAGAGAATACAAAGAATATGAGGTGATAAGGCTGGACACGCAGGTCCAATTAATAAATCAAATTTATTACAACAATTTCTAAAATTGCCCCACCCATCTAATATCCATCCGATATACATTATTCATGCATCAACCATGTATTCACTCAAGCATGTTATCAATCAATCTAATCCAATTAATTAATCTGATAATTAGTGATCATCCAATGTTCAAACAACGATTTGATTTTGTTCGAGTCAAACTCGTTTTTGCGAATAAGTACTTAAAGTACGAATTCCGGAATTAAATTAAACTACATAATTAAATCCAATTTAATATGTATTTAATACTAATCCACTATTTAATTCCAAATTAAATATTACACTTTATTTACGAACCTTACGACTTAAATTCCAAATTTAATCGTTTCGGGTCTCAAAGCCCGATTAATATCCAATATTAATTTAATTAAAGTCTAATGGGCTTTTAATTAATTTCTTAAGGCGTGGACTTTTGGTCAACTCGGGTCAAACCGAATAACCAAAATCCAATCCGGGAGTTACCCCATAAGCCTAGAAATCAATCTGGCCCATTAGGCCCAATTAAACTTTAAAGGTCCATTAGTCGCATTTGGGCTTTATGGATGCGGTTTTGGGCCCAATTGGATCCAACCAATTTTGCCTAAACCAAACTTTGTACAACAAAGCCCAATAAGCCCAATAACAACAATTCAAGCTCAATTTCCAAAATTAGCCCAATTAATTAAATTACACAAATCCAATTTCGCAATTTAATTACCTAAAGTGTATATCATGATTAATCACCCAAATTAACATTTCTAAAACATCAATTCATACAATTAATCATGCTCATTATCATCATCATATGTCCAACACATTTTGATTAAAATCAAACCCATTACATGCTCTTTATAAGTCTCGGCAAGGAGAGGATTTTATATCCGATTTGGTTTCAATCCAATTAATCCCACAATCGACATTAAATCAACATCCTAATTGATTTAACTCATCCAATGAATTAAAAAATCAAAATTCCAAGACTTTAGGGCTAAGTTACTATTCGGCCAACAAAGCATTTTGGGGAAATTTGTTCCAAACATAATTTCTTCAAATTGATCCCAATCATTATCGATTAAAACATATTCAAACATACTTAATCATCCAATTTCATAATTACATGCTCAAATTCATTTTACCCAATTTCATGCTAAATAACATACTTGGCAATTTGGGGATTTTACGTCCGATTCGAATTCAATCCAATTGATTCCACAATCGACATCAAATCATATTCCCGAATGATTTCCAACACATCCAATTGTCAAAAATCAAAAATCCCAAGACATTAAAATCATGTTCAACTTTCGGCCAAGGTGGAAATTTGGGGGAAAAATGATCCAATCAAATTTTCTTGAAATTGACCCAATCAATCTTCAATTCAAACACAATTAAGCATACAAATCCATCCAATTTAATTTATCATGCTCAAAATCAAGTTTGCCCAAATTTTAGCCCTAACTTTTTCATGCTTTTAACCTAAGCTCTTGATGCCATTGTTGGAGTTTCTATAGGTCCCAAGATCAAAACTCAAGCATGAAACACAAGTGAATACAACGACGGAAGTTGCGGAATACTTACATCGAGCGGTTTGAGCGACGAAAGAGGCAATAAAAAAAAACGAAATCTGCTCACTGGTGGACTGCACTGCAGTGCAGTAGCAGTTTCTGTCCTCAATGGTTTCGGTTTTCATCATCAAAACAAGCTCCAAGCTTCGTCGTGGTGATTCCCGGCTCATGGGTAAGCTTCCTATCACCTTCGCATTGATCCCGGAGTGTGCTAGCACTCTTGTTTTGCCACAAAACGCACTTGCTTCCCTCCATTTCCTTTGTTAAATTCGGCAGTTCACTGCCTCTTGAAAAGAAAAATGGCGTGAGTGAGGAGAGAAGAAGAAGAGGAGAGAGAGGAGGGAAAGTGTGTGTTACGGTTTATGTGTCTTGGTTGTATCTAATACACATGAAAAATTTCTATTTCATTTCACACACATTTGGCTTTAATTGCCAACCACACACATCACTCATCACATCAAGTCAACTCAATCAAGTTGTCAAGTCACATCACTCAAAGTGACAAGTGATTCGACGCTTGATGTGACGCTAGATGCGACTAGCGATTTGACGCTTGATTTGACGAGCCGCGCTCGAATTCAAAATGCGAATGCGCTCGTAATAATCTCGGGCTCGGTTTCGCTAATTCCAAATTAACGAATTTTCCGTCGCGTCGTAATTAAATGATTACGCCTAGCGAAATCACTATTCACGTCGCTAACGAATTAATTCTAAATTAATTCGCTCGCCCGAATTAAAATCTAATTTTAATTCCGCGTCGAAATCCAATTTCGTTTAATATATCAAATATATTAATTAATCGATTAATTCCAAATTAATCATTCTCTCTCTTTAAATTGATATTTTATCCGAGATAAAATATCTTGTAATTAATCCCAGATTAATTTTCTCTCTCATCTAATTAATCCCAGATTAATTAAAAGTGCGAGTCATACGTCATCGGTGAATCTTTGGGAAGCGACCCATGAGATCCCCGGATATGTTGGCAGTCAAATCGGTCATCAGACTATCCGAACACGTGAGTACCAAGTACTACGTTTTACCGATTTACAAGACAAGGTTGGCTTCTAGCAAAGCACCATGCCTACCCAATTCTCCGGAAATATCCTTACAGGAATAAGGATCTATATCAAGCGTAGTATACCGTAGTATTGCGTATTTATGTCCAGTATCAGATGATCACATGCAAGGCCTGGGGCTGGTACAGTGTCTGCCCCGTACGAATCATATATCGGATAACAAGCAACTAGTCTCTTTAAATCGGATAATCATGACCAAGTCTTATTATCCCGACGGTTGCAACCTTATATAGAGAACGAGTTCTGTATCCCTGCGCGATCATCAACTCCATATGACTGGAGTGACACTTCCGTCTTGACATCACACCCAACACACTACGATTCTCGATATACTCAGCATCGGCGTACACAGAACCTGTTACAGCCCTGGACGACCTCAACCAAAGTATATTGATTGTCGTATGCATTAGCGGTGCAAGTCTCAGGTTAAGACCAAATACACCTACCCTGATTTCAGACTTCCATAGACACATAGTCATACTACCAATGGAATTCCGAGGGGTCTAATCCAGAGCGAAGCTGTTTCCCGTACCATCGGTGAAACACAACCTCCTATTACACTTGCATAAGTATCCTATACCCAAATATATGAGAACTATGCCGTTGTGCTCTCACAAACGCGCACAAGTGTAATACTAGTCTTTTACGCATTCATCGATGTCCAATCTCGATAATGCTCTGACTAGGGATGTTTAATGATTTATCCTTCGTGGACTGATACTGTCTCATATCATTCTCCGTCCAGGAACAAATCATAGGGACCTCTCATCATTTATATATCTAGGTGATCTAATCACAAATGATAAGAGTGCAATCTCCTTTGTCACATAGTTAATTTGTACAACAACACCGTGATCTGTACAAATAGTGACGCTTTGGGTCATAATTGTCCAACATAAGGTAAAAGAATCAAGAAATCAGGATCAGTTATAGAGGTTTCTAATAGATGTGATCCCAGGTTCGCCAAATCTAGGCCCATAGGCTAATAAGAGGAATAATAACAAGAAAATGACTAGTTGTCATAATCAAGGAATCTAATAAGGCCTCGACATACCCAGATCCTCACCCTTCCGTCATAACTGATTAAGCAAGCTGTCCTGACAGAGCCTATCTCATACCTACTTTACATGAGCAATAGACTCTACCAGAACATAGAGTACTAGAACAAGGATCTTGAAACCCATCGAAACATAAATAAAAGAACCGAATAGATATAAAGCCGTTCCTACCAGCATAGATATAGGCGACCATAAGAAACCCAATGAGAGTTTATCTTAAGAAATGGAAAGACCTTAGAAGGCAGATCACCTAGGAGAAAAATTAAGGAAGTTTCGAGGATATAAAGAAAAGAATCCAGTATAGCCTAAAAACATTTAGATAAGACAGCATAAGGTTTACAATATTAGTAGAAGTCCACATGGCAGATTAAACTCGACAGGACCTACAGAGTAGCCCAAAGTCAATAAGAAACTGTGGAAGTACAAAAGATTAGGCCTGTAAAATTAGATATTTTGGAGAGACAAAAGTATTAGTATGAACAGTAGAACAAGATGCCATATCTGTGACTTGGAGTAGAGAACAAAGATTTAGAAAGTAGCCCGAAGAAAAAATCATCATTAAACTTAGTAGTATGGTGTAGAGCCAATAAAAAGAAAAACAGAAGTGTTAGGAAGATTTAGTACGTTTAGAGACATGGATGATGTAGCTTGAAGATAGCCAGAATGAATGAATACTTTAACCAAGCCAGTGAGCATACACCCACTTCTTAAGTTAGAACCAATTAAAGGAAAAGATCAATAAAGTAGAGAAATGGATAGATTAGATATATAGCGAGATGATTAGACAACTAAATTGATAATCTCAAGTGAAATATAGAGAGGAAGCACGAAATAGAATAGTTTGAAGCTATAATAAGTTGAGCTAAGTCTGGAAGTCACCATAGAATTAAGGAACCCTTGAAGAAGTAAAGGCTTAAAAGTACGAAGAGATCAGGGAGACCGCTTCTTGGGAGAATAGTGATCGATTTATACAGGAAAAGAGCAGTACCTGAACTAAAGATTAGTATGAGATATCCTAAGTAGTCAAAGAAGATAGAGTTTTTAGAGAAGTAAAGAAGAAATGAGTTTAAGAACTGAGACACGAAAGAAAATTTATAGCAAAACAAGTCTTCTAAGAAAGAATAGTAGTACTCAGAGAAAGAAAATAGCGACTTCAGAGAGTTAAGCAACAAAATTAATAGGAATGAGTAAAGAGGTAGTACAAGGAAGTTGTTAGGGTTTATGACTCTGGAAGGATTTTGCAGAAGATATGGAGTGATCAATTATTGAAAATAATCAGGAGTTAGTTTGGAGAAGGCAAACCAGACAAGTCTTAGCAATAGTACTCTAGTATAGGAAAAGACACCAGACATGTATATACGAGAATTCTAGACTCCTAGACGAAGAATATGTGCCACTAGATTATCATGAGTACAAAAGCCTCAATATAAGCTCCCACCCTCCCAACCCTCGTTAAACAACAACAATGAAGATAGACTTCGATGTTCGTCTTAAGATATTCTCACAACCAAGTGAATGTTTAATTGAAGAAGACCGAAACAAAAACCTTTAGAAATAGTATAAGGATAGAGTAGAAGTAGGAATAATTCCAAATGAGAGATTTAGAGGAGAAGTTATTTAGATGAAGCAATAAAGAGAGAAAGAACAGCGTTAAACATGATTAGAGATATGTAAGAGATGACATCTTCGGATAAGGAGACAAATATATAGATGGTAGAAGTTCTAGTTTCAGAACGGAGCAGTAGGGTAAACGAAAAGGTTAGCAGACACAAGGTTTGGAAACAGAAAAATAGAAGAATAAAACACCAAGGTTTCTTAGTATCAGTTTAGACTACGGATAGAAGGTGGTTTAATAGATTTGTAACATAGTGCGAAATTAAGGAGGTAAATTACTGCAATGTTACAATTAATATAGTAGGAGAATCCTCAAAGTCCTGTAAAAAGGGCATGTGTGTGAATTAACAACCCTTGGCGGCACTATGACATGGAAAATAAGTTTAGGAGGAATACCGTAACCAGATTTTTAGTAGAAATGGAAGCAAGGTACAAAAGAATATGAGCTTTAGCGAGGACCAAATTGCCAACGCTGATGTAAATAACTGAGAATGTGGTTTAGGTACCAGAGTGCATACAATCAAGTCTGAACCTGTAGCTAATTAAATAGGATCACTAGAAAACTACCTAAGAAGAAATATTTTGAGTATCAGTGTCAATAATAGATAACATCAACAAACTAATAAGCCCTAAGCCCCATAGAAAAGTAGAAATTTTGGAACTTGAAGAAAGAAGCTCATAAACAGTCGAAGGTTGCAAGAAGAATATAGAAAGTTAATAGCTAAGTGATGAGAAAGAATATTAAGATCAAGTTGGACAAGTGGAGCAAAGGAATACTGAGTACATGTATAGAGACATCAGAATCTTTAGTGAGAGTTGAAGGTACCAGCTACTAAGAACCTGATCAAGTTAAGTGATTGTGGAGCATAAGTAAGATCTAGAAGAAAGAGATTTCCTGGAGATAAGGAATATTGAGCACAACTAAAGATCCAGAATACCCAGTGAAGATCTTATGAAACAAGAATGAAGTAATACTTCTCAGTAAAGAACCTAATGGGATATTCACTAAAGCCATAAATTATCAAGTAGTTTACCCAAGCACGACAAGAGGTAGAATACATGTGTTCAAAGATAGAGAGTATTAATGCCTATCATTTAAGTGGTAAATATTCAGTCAGTTAGAGATTTTCGTTGTTAAGTCAAATAGAATCTCTGATGACATAGTATAGTTCCAGCAGAATAAGCACACAGAAGGTCATCGGGAAGTGGTATTTCAGTGGGTGACGCTAAGGTGATGTGCATATAGTCAATTTAAGCTGGTAGCTTATAAATAACCTATGATCTTGAGATCTATGATAAGAACCCAAGTTTAAAGAGGATTCGAGGACGAATCCTATTTAAGGGGGGAGTATTTGTAACGACCGGAGGTCCCTACTACTGTTGACTCCTTGATTGTAGTATTGTTACACCGCGGGACAAGTGTTACGTAATATAATTTATGTTCGAGCATATATACATTCACCGAAACGACTTTAGGGATGAACAATAAATTCTTTGAAACTTCGATGCGGGATTCTATGATGTTCCACTACGAACAACCCATATTATTTGGGCCGTAACTTTATCAGATGAACTCTGACTTTTATGAATCTTTATCATCGAAAAGCTAAGATCAATATCTATAACTTTCGCGTTGAATATTTTTCCAAATTTGGACCAGAAATAGGTAAAAAAACGTAAGTCAAAATTTTTCTCAAATTATCTAAATTGGAAGATTCTCAAACTTTTTTCTCAATTGGAAGATTCTCAAACTTTCCACTCACTTCCACACTTTTCTCAAATTATCTAAATATCTAAAAAAAAAAACCCTACTATATAATATAAGAAGGCACTATTCACAAATCACAAAAAATGAAAGAAAGAAAGAAAGGAGAACGTGAATAATAGAAGAAAGATGAAGAAAGGAAAAAAGAAGAAGAGGATGAGATGAAAAGGAAAGAAGAGAGAAAAGAAAGGTGAAGAGGAAACAAAGTAGAAGATGGGCTACACTTGAGGCTTGGAGAAGTGATGAGATCAAAGGAACAGAGGTAAGAAAAGTATGACCCAAATTGAGATTCTTTAAGTTTTAATTATTTAATAATTATAGCATGTTGAGAATTTGTAATTGATGATGATTAAGTGATTCATATGTTAATAGAATGGAGATTATGTGAATTCTCCAATTAGCTAAATTTAGGTATAAATTAAATAAAGGTTTTAGTTTTGACTTGAGTTGATGTCAGAATGATATTGAATATGTTATAGGATGTTTAAGGAAGATATTTGCTTGTGAGATTTGTTTGGGGGAAGTTGGCTATAATTGAGTATGAAAAGATGAAGAAGAGGCCTGAATTTTGGCCTCACGTCGTGACCTAGAACGCTCCGTGTCGTGACGCGATCTGGGAATTTTCCCAGGAACGCCTCTGGTGTGTTACGCGTCGCGACGCGCAAGGTTCTTACGTCACGACGTGAAATGCAAAAGTTTTGGTACACTTCTGAACAGCACGCGTCGCGACCCGCCCAGACCTTCGTCACGACACGAGGTTAAAAATTTCCCTAAATTCGTTTCTAATCATTTCAGTTTCACCCGAACGTATTAGGGGCTACCCTAAAAGTCCTGTATCAACTCGTATGATCATGATATACCATGATATGTGTAGGATACCTTCAGAGTAATAACACTTACATGAATAAGCAACTTTTAATCTAATTATGTATTGCGTTTCTTAGTCCATTTTACTCTAGTTTATCCGATGATAAATCATCACAGGAAACACACATTCTTCAGCGAAGTGATAAAAGGCTAGCGGAACTCCAAAACAGTGAGTGGACCTCTCTTCTCAAACTGATTTTATTTATTAAGTTTTGAATTCAAATTTACTTTTTAAAGCATATAAGATGTTAGATCAAATTTTATTACATATGTTTTTATATATTGTGATATTTCATAAAGATCATTTTACAGCATGAGTTTTGAGATATGAATGTTTTCAAGTATGCGTTTTTATATTTTTCGGGCATGAGGGAAAACCAACCCCAGTATGCAACTTGATACAGTTTGGAATTGACGGACAGAGAACATGTGCACATGTAGAGGATTGGGGGGACAGTGATACGTAACGTCTCATGATCCTAGATCAGGGCTAGGGGGACAGCGATACGTAACGCCCATAGACCATAGTTTCAGAGCTTGGAGGGTAGCATAAATCTGCACCCCCAGTTCTAGTTTGTGGCTTGGGGGACGGCGATACGTAATACCCCAAGACCACCAGTTTCAGGGGCAGTAGTGGAATTCTTTGGGGGACGACGATACGTAACGCCCCAAAGTCATGGATTTGTACTGCTGGCTCTAGTTAGGCATATGGAGAGACGACGATACGTAACGCCCTCATACGTCAAGTTTTTCAGATACAAACCAATATTTGGACATCAGATTTTTGGAAAGAGACTTTTCAGATATAAGGTTTTCAGAAATAAAAAATTTCAGAAATCAGATTTTAGAAATAGTTTTCAGAAAGCAGTTTTGAGAAAGATTAATTTTTATAAAAGAGAATTTAGATAAAGTTTTCAGAAAAAAGAGTTTTCAGATAAATTTATTTTTGGACTTTGATTTCAGAACCAAAAGATTTTATTACAATATTTCAGTTTTATAGTCCACTCACTTAGATCGTATGATAATCTAACCCGCTACTCCTAGTTTTCTTGTCTTGCAGGTTTCTCGGAGGACAAGCTCGAGAGGACGTATACTGTTGCAGTCATTAGGGTGTGGAGTCCACCTGGTCAGGTTAGAAGCGAAGCCTAATTCAGTTAGAGTTAGGAAGTGTCATGTAACATATTTTTTTTTAGTGAAGGTTTCATATACATTGCATTGTAATAATCATTGTCAGAGTTGTATTATGTATTAATACAGAGTATTTATATGAAAAGTGTTACACATCCCTGAGTGATGAGTAGGGCAATGGTCCTTTGCATAAGTTTTTATGTGAGATATTAATTGCAGAAGCCATTAGTCAGAGGCTTAGGGGAATAGTACGACATATTCCCTGCAGGTAACATCTCCCATATCGGGGATGTTACACGTTTATATATATATATCTCTGGAATAATCTGGATACCTATGACAAAGGGATTATACGTATGCAGTGACATCGATCTGTATGATTCAGAAAGTTTATCCTTGGTCGTCATAATTTACGGGTGGGTAGATTATGGACAGGAAATTGGATTTCATGACGGATATGACTGAATCTAGAGAGTCTCATTAGTGAAATTTACTCGTAGAGCACTAGGGAAACTATTATGAATAATATTGATTATTTATAAATCGTTTAACCGCTAAAAATACATGCTCAAAAGGTTATTTGGCCGTTTTCTAGTTAGTGTGTATTTAAATTAAATACTTCATTTTATTAAATACACATTAATATTTTGTCTAATTATATTTTTGTGACATGTGTTCTAAATATATGTATTATGGAATATTTATTGTAAATATGATACATATATTTAGATATTTGTATTAAGTAATTGTCTAATTATTTAATTGTTAAATAATTAGAATTATTTAATACATTTATCATTATCATTATTAAGTCTTTAAATAGCTAATTTTGATTGGTGCACATGTATGTATAATTATGGAATCGGTTGTCTATTTGGATTTGAATTCTTTTTTAATTCTTGATTAAAAAAATTGAAAAATCCAAATTACCAATTTTGCCCTTGGAAAGTCGGCAACCCTAGGAATAAAAGGTTTTCATTCGCTAAAAAGTTAAGTGTTAAGTTTCCAAAATATTACAAAAAGAAAATTGAGAGAAAAAGGAAAAGAAAAAAGAAGAAGATTTGAAGAAATCTAAAAACTTGTAAGTTTTTTCCATTCCTTTTTTAGGGTTCCAAGCTATCACATATGATGTTTGGATATTTCTCTACTCTTTTAACTTTGTAATATGATGGTTGGAAACATAAATGAAAGATGTGAGCTTGTATGTTATCAAAGAAAGCTTATAAAGTGTTATTAAGCTCTCCTTTTGTCATTAGATGACTTGGTTGCCATTCTAGAGTTATTAGGCCACTCAATGATGACCTAGAATTGTTCTTGAGTTGTTTCATAGTGGTGACACTTGTTTGGTGTTGTAGAGATTAGATTAAAGTGTTGGATTGCATTAATTTGATATAATTTATTCAATTTGTTGAATTTATAAAATTAGGGTTTATACCATTTCCAAATTTAGGGCTTTTCATGTATGTGTTGTGTAATGATGTATATATGATGTACATTTAATTTGGTGTTGATTGGATTTGATCTTGACTTGTTTTGAACAAGATTGGACTAAAATGATCAAAATTGAAACCTTATGGCCTTCACCGCAATTTGAAGAAAATTTAGTATTTTCGGTTTCTAATGTGTTTTGATGTGTATGACATGTTTAAATAATTTTGGTATTGATTTGGAAACACTCAAAATTATAATTGACAATTTAGGGACTAAAATGATCAAAATGTAATGTTTAAGGGCATTTCGGCAATATTGAAAAATTCTGATTTTTTTGGGTAAAAATCTGTTTTGTTGAAGTATTGAGTGATTAAAATAAATTAGTTTGTTTTAATTATCAAGAAAAATAAAAGAAATCGGAAAATTTGATTTTCCGGTATTCCGTTGCGTTACCCGAAATTTTGGCTAAAACCCCAACACCGTTAACCTGAAACATCCAAAAACAACAATATACCGTGAAAAACACAGGGATTAAAGAAAAGATAAAGCAGATAAAAAATCTCACGCATGTACAAGTAGATATCCTACACCATTTAATCCTACTCTCCCTAAAATAGAGACAGCAAAACAAATGGATATATGACGGAGACAAAAGACATGATATACTATTATACTACTCACAAACACTACTCCTCAAATTACTAAACTACAACCCATTTTTGTCATGAAATGACAATGGGAAAATTTACTAGGGAAAACAACACATGCAAGAGAATATTCAAACAAAAGATAATCCCATCACTAACAGTCTTACTTAGTTAGCAAAGAATATGGATTGCAATGGCTGGGTATAAGACGAGGATGTCAATACCCGTACCCGTACCTCTGTGATATATAATATCCTTGATCCCGACCCGTCACTCATGAGGGTACGGGTCGGGGATTCCTCGTATAGAAAAAGATATACATATCCCCATCCCCTATCACCTTTTATTTATTAATTAGTTTTTTTTTTAATCTTCATGCTTTTTTTATAAAAACAAATCAATTAAAAAATTATTGGAACAAATAAATATAAAATAAAAATACTAAGTTAACAATTGTAGGTTTAAATGTACTTTAATACTTAAATAAAGAAGAAAAATACACAAGTTACCAAATAGTTGGAATATTAATATAAAAACAAAATAAAGGAATCATTTTAGTTGTTATTTGCTGATGTAGTGAATGTCTTTAGGCATTCGTCTAAAATTTTCTCTTCAAACTTTATGATTTTCTTCAAATTGAAACTCATCATTCTCTCCACTCTCTTCAATCTTTTCAATAAAAAACTTATTCTTCCTCAAATTTGGCTTGTAAGTTTGTTGTTATAGAAATCTCATCTTTAAAACAAAATGAAATTAATTAATATTGATAGAAATCTCATCTTCAAAACAAAGAGAAAAATATTATATTAAATTGAACAAATAATTATTTAAAATAAAATATATACCACCTCCAATGGCAACACGCAACCAGCTTTGGCTACACATTAATGCCTCCAGTGTATCTGGATGTATTCTACTACGATGTGCGCTCACAATTCTACCACATGCTCTAAATGTCGATTCAAAAGCAACTGTGGATACTGGAATTGCCAATATATCCTTAGCAATTTTGGATAATAAAGGGTACTTAGCTGTGTTTGCCTTCCACCAACCCAAAATATCAAAGGAATCTATTAAAGGCCAAAGCTTTTCATCCAAATATAACTCGAACTCATTCTTCACAACTCAATTAGTATCAGAATTTATAAAATCTTGAAGTCTTAACGTAAGTGCAACTTGTTTTTGGGATGGAGACTCCACAAAATAAGATTGAACAAATGAAGAACTATTAAAACTAGAACAATCAGTAATATTTTGACACTTTGATTGATAATCCATCACTAAATCCTGACAAAACTCTTAAACTCTCTTAATATGAAATGACAAATTAACTCCATAAATCATGGGAAAATAATATTCAACCAATTTCATTTTATATCTGGGATCCAGAATTGTAGCTGCCGCTAATATTCCATTTACATCATTCCAATATTTTTCAAATTTTAAAATCATTGAAGATGCCATTGTTTTAATCTCAGCATAAGTAGAATCAAGCAACTCCTTCAATGACAATCTAACATGACAAATATGCATGAAAAATAAATTGGATGTTGGGTACTTGGTTCTAGAAAATAATTCAGTCACATAATAAAAAGATTTTAAATTAGCACCCAATATCTCAGCCAACTCCCACTCTGTTTCATTAGGGAAACTCTTGTATCGTGACTCAAGTTGCTTCAACCTAGAAAAAATATTCTTATATTATAATGCAATGGAAAGCATTATATAAATGAAATCTCATCTGGTGGCACAATCAAGACCTAGATTTTTACTACATGTACTATTCATTCTAAGTCGTTGTTCCTCAACTTTTTCTTTCCTCTTAGCACTTGCTGTCAAAAAATTAACACTCTCTCGAATTTTCATAATCACATCACTGATAACACTCAAGCCATCCTTGACAATCAAATTTAAAATATGGGCAGTGCAACGTACATGAAATAATTTACCATACATGATCAAATCATTCTTATCAAGATTTTCTAACAAATTTTTAATCATACGATCAATAGTACTGCAATTATCAACAGTCAAAGCAGAAATCTTACGATCAAGATTTTGTTGCATTAAACAACGCACCAAAGTATCAGATAATGTCTTGGATGTGTGTGGAGCATGAACATATATAAACCTACAAAAAAACGTCATTATAGTTTGCTTTATTACCTATAAATTTAACAATAATGGAAATATAAAAAATTAATATAATATGCGGTAATTGAATAAGCAATTAATTAATTAAAACTAAAAATAGACCTAAAAATTTGACTTTGTAAAGTTCAAGAGTCATCTATATAATGTGATGTAAGTGCCATATATCCATTTGTTTGTGTGCTTGTTGTCCACATGTCTGTTGTAAAGGAGATCTTACTTGAAATAATGTCCATCAAACTTACCACCTTAGTCCTCTCCAATTAATACATATTCATTACTTCCCTTTTAATAGTATTACGAGAAACATCCTTCCACATTGGATTAAGAGAAGATAAAACTTTTCTAAATCCTTGATGATCCACACAGCTTAAAGGGTACTCATTCAAAACAATCATCTTTGCAATATTCTTCCTTGTGACATTAGGATAAAAAAACATAAGTCTCCACTTTGGCATTTTCTTCTCCATCTTTCACCATTTTCAACTTACCCGACGAACATTTTTCTAATTTCATTTGTTTTTGATTTGGACAAGTTCGTATATGGTCAAGTAAATGTCGAGTTCCATATGTTGCCCGTGCTACAAGCTATTCCTTGCAATAATTGCATACCGCTTTCGGTATCCTCATAATAATTTTATTTTCCATACGCGACCATGCTTCAGAAATTCTCCTTCTTTTTTTGTTTGTAGGCTTCTAAATATCATTTACATGCATATTGTCTAATTCGTCATCTACATATACAAGTTATAATATTTAAGTTGACATCATAAACCTACAATATTTTTTAAAAAAATTGAACAAATTAATTTTTACATAACTCAACAGTAAATTTTTTTTGGGGATTAAAATTAAATCACCCACATCCAGATACATCTAATGATCAACACATGTTATTCAAAATTGTAAAATAATAAATTATCGCATTCACATATTGCAAAATCAAAACTATAAAATTGAAAAAAAAAATTGTTGAGAGAAGTTTACCTGAACTGAACTTGATGAGTGATGACTGATGAGTGATTGTTGTGTATTGAAAAACTTCAAAAATTTAAAAGGCTTCGATGAAAGGGAATTCGTCACAGTTTTAAATTTTTAATACCACACTTTTCATTTTCTTTGCCTTCCCAATGTGAGTGGTACTGGAAAGTTGGTAATTGTTAAGTGGTAAATGAGTTGGATAAATGTTAATAAATAATATTTTTCCTATTTTTATTTAATAAGTAATTAATTTTTTTGACTAAAGGTTAATAATTAAAAAGTCAAAGTGAAATTGGTTTATTGAGCGGGTACGGGTTAGAGAGTCTTATACCCGTACCCGGACCGTATACCTAACAAGTATTAAAAATTATACCCGCACCCGACCCATTTTTAAAAACGATTGCTAAATACCCGCCCCTAATATATCGGACCCCCGCGGGGATTTTTGCCATCACTAGCAAAGAAAACATATGTGAAGTAAACACCTATAAATATGCACAGAAAAGCAAAGGTATGCAATGATATGAAACACACACAAGCATACTATGAGTTAAGAAAAAATCAATAAAAAATAACTGAAACATCACTTTAAGCAAGTACAATGATATCCAGACAGTAATCAGCTGTTTATGCCATGAAATAATATGAATCACTTTAGGTTTTGCTAAATACTACACGCATTCATATGACATAAGCACCAAAGCATAACAAGTACCTGCGTGAAAAATAAGTGCACAAAGAATCAAGGCTTAAGACCTTATTTTATTAGCGGGACACAACCAAAGAAATCCCATCTCTTGACACACAAAATCCACAAAATAGATGTTCAAACCCATCACCACTATGACTTGAAAATAAGCAACATTGGTTGCATGTTATAATATTCTCCCTCTAAATATGATGAACTCATAAATAAAAATCTTTCGAGTGAAGGGTTTTCTCTTTTCTTTTGAATTTGGCCCATTGGCTTTTTTGCAATTGAGTCTCATGTAAACTGTATTATTTTTTTCACAAAGAAATAACACAAGGTCATCTTGTCAAATGTTACACTATTTAATGAGCTAAGTATGATAGAGATTAATCTGCCAGTCTAAAAACTCATACATGCGACCAAGCCTCGACAATAATAAAAATACGTGTATGTGAAATGTAAGAACATGATATATCAATGGGTTTTATCACACACACACGCATGCACATAAAGCATCAAAAAAATAAAAGCATATTATACATGCATAATCATATATCCTGATGCAATGATGTGATCCAGAATGAGCTCTATTTGTTGGGCCAAGTTAACTTGAAGTTGTGGCTGATTGCATGGCTTGGTCAGATTGGTATATTTGAGCCATTTTGGTGGATTTGGAAGATTCCTTGGGTTCTAGAGTTTGGTTCATGTGTTTGACTTTATATGAAGGCCTTATTATGTCTAATTCAAGAATGGAATGGGTCTTGGACATGTATGGGCTGCCTTGATTGATTTTGGGCTTAATTTTCGAATGGTGCATTAGTAGTTGTGAGATTTACACAGTCTTCTTATTTTGACCTAAAATTTCTCATTCGATGTCTAATTTTGGTGATTCAAGTTGCATTAGAAATACGACTTATGGATCTACAACTTTTTAGTTTATGGAAAACTCCAATTCGGAATTATTCATGGTCCAAATGCGGATTCAAGTTATCCCTACAACTTTTGTGTTATATTTTTTTTAAGTTTATGTAATGATTAACTGCTGGGCTGAACTTCAATTAAATTATAAAGCCCATGTACGAAAATTTGAAGAATTTGAAGTGTTTTTGGGTTTATTTTGCTAGGATTTTATTATGTTTAAGTAGAATTAGGGTTAGCCACCTATTTAAAGGGCATTATTCATCATTAAAAAAAAACATATCTTTTTAATAAAAATCACTATTATCTTGAGACTTGAGTAACCCTCAATTTATTCTCATTGATTTTGGCTTATCAAAGGCATGCTAACCCTTTGTGGCGCCCCCTTAACACTCTAGGTTTATGTTGCTTGCTCTTCAGAGGTTTATAGTTTTGATTCTGTTATGCCTTGGCTTTCTTGGGAACGATTTCAATCTTGTGTGGGTTTGTCTGGCTTTGCTCCAGGCAGGTTTTCATCAGTTGGTATTAGGAGCAAAGGTTCCAAGGTCAGATTTTATCCTTTTATTTTCTTTGTCTTTCGTTCATTAAAAAAAATAAAAAAAAGTTTCGTCTTTTGTTTCCATTCAGTTTTGCTTCTTGTTTTTGTCTTGTCTTGTTTCCATCGGTCTTTTCTTCTTGTGTTTTGTTATTGCCTTGTTTCAATTCAGTCATTGTCTTAATTTTATGTCTTTGCACAATTTCCTTGTATTCTTAAGTCATTAGAGTCAAAGAAATCCAAAAAAAAAAAAAATCAGTTTTATTGTCCAGAATTTTTTCAGCCGCGCACCAAACTTTGAACAGCCATATCTTTTAATCCCGAACGATCTACGAGACCCATAATATATCGATTTATAAGTACCCGAGGAGAGGAATTTGATTATTGTTGGCCGAACACTGTCCGTTTATATTTCGAGTCTCAAAATCTCTTTCAAACATTAGCTACGAATTTTGTCCAGTTTCAGTTTAGTTTGTGTTCTTGTTTTGCTTTTGGTTTTTTTTTTTAGTCCGTTTCTTTGGGTTTTTTTTTCGAATTCTTAGTGATTATTTGAGTCTTTAATCATTATTGGTGTCTTTCAAGTAAGAGGTTGATTTATATACATAATCTGAAGGACAAAATGGTATTTATCTTCCGCACGAGATGCCTTATCAATAGTAAAATGTGTAATATGATTATTAATAGAGGGAATCATACAAATTTAGCTAGCACTACCCTTGTGGAAAAATTGGGATTACCATTGATACCTCTTGATAGACCTTATAAGTGGATGAGTGATTTTGGAGAGTTCGAGGTTGATAAACAGGTTGTGGTTAGTTTTGCAATTGGGAAGTATGTTGATCAAGTAGTGTGTAATGTGGTTCCTATGTGTCATACACATGTTTTATTGGGTAAGCCTTGGTATAAATTCAATAAAGTAGTTTATGATATGGATAAGAATATGTATAAATTTAGAATATGGTGAAAAACATATCAAGCTTGCTCCTTTAACCCTACAAGAGGTCTATAAGGAAGATTTGTACATGCAGAGGAGTGAAGAAGAGTGGGCTAAAAGTAAGAGTGAGATTGCTGAGTTTAGAATATTAATAGGAGAGCTCCCATAATTGATAGAGAAAAAGACGTTAGCAAAATGTGAAGTGAAGAAGGATATGAGCGTAGTCTTGAGTACTGAAATGAAACATGTTGACGTTTCTATGAATAAGAGTGAGATTGTTGATGATGTTGATGACAGTGATGATATTGATGTGAGCAATAACATTAATGATACTGAATTGGCTGTTCATGATGCCAATGAGGTGCTTGAAGTTACTTTTAGAGGTGAATATCATATGGAGCAATCTGATTTTGGTTATGAGGCCATGAGTTATAAGGTGCAAAAAGTGTTAGGGTTCTGGGCAATGGGCGCATCGGAAGCGATGTTCGGGCGAAATCATAATTTAAAACTTTTTCAAATTACCGAATAAATGATTCAATATCTAATATGAATAATTTATTCATATTTTACCTAAACCTATTTATTCGATATTAAATAAAGACATAAATATATATGAAACGTCGCGAAACTTTTACGAAAAATGTTTTTCCACAAAATGACGCAAAATGCGTTTTTGGCCGAACTGACCACCCAACACTTATGGGGACTGCCCAGGTCAGCCCCAATAGTATTAGGGCATTTCATGGGCTGCCCGAATAGTGACGGATTCACTGTTTGGGCAGCCGTCACCTGGTAGACTCAAAAGTCACCCGGTAACGCCGTTTTGGCCGTTTTCGCTTATTTCAACTCGTAAATAATTTCTGGCAATTGTTCCAACACCCAAAACATTCATAAAACATATTTTTCATCAACAAAATAAGATCCATTCCAGGTCTGAAACAGAAAACGAAATTGCCAATTTATCATGCTTTAAATCCAATTTTTCAAGATTAATCTAATTAATCACAACACTAAATCAAGTCACCACATATGAACAACCCAAGAGCAATTCTAGGTGTTACAAGAGTGGTCATAACACTCTAGAATAGAAACTCATCACCAAATGATTAATTTGGATACAAATTACACTAATTTCACCCAAATCTACTTCATACATGCATCAACACTTCCAATTCATCATTCACAACCGAAAGCCCCAAAATTTCAGAATTGAAGAAACCCTAGAACCTTTCTAAATCATCAAGAAACAAGAAACTAAATTTCTAAGCTTATGGTTTAAGTGGATTACCTTTAATCACTTGTTTCCTATGCTTTTTTCTTGAGTTTTCCTTCAATTCTTCATGGACCCATTTTTTTGTGAGGCTCTCAGCCATGAATGAAGCTTGGTTGATGAAGAAAACATTTTCCCTCATTTAATATAAGTGACCGACTAAAGAGGGGTAATTTGTGGATTTAACAAATTTAATCTAATTAAATCATAATAGACTTTATCTTAACCAATCAAAATTGTACACATAAAGTCTAATTTAAATCATGCCAAGTAAACCAATAATAATTGGACAAATTCCATAACATTTATGAAAAAAGTTTAATTAATTAATTATTCAAACATTTAACAATTAAATATCCAAATAATCAATTAATATAATTATTATTATATATGTATTTTTTATTTACAATAAATAACAAATACATATATTTATGGCATGTGTCAAAATCTCATTTGACGAATAATTAATGTGTATCTTATCGTATTATGTATCAAATACAAATACACAATAATTATTATCAGACAAAATCCTCTAATGCATGTGTTGTCGTTTAACCGATTAAACGATCCGAATTAACTCACTTAATCCGGTGAAGTATAATGAATAATCCGTATTATTCATATCGCGTTGCCGAAGTGCTCAACGAGTACACTTCATATTGTGGGACTCTCTAAGTTTAGATTTATCTGTCACGAAATCCAATTTCGTGTCTATAATCCAACCACTCATGGATTATGACGACCGTAGATAATCTCGATAAACTATGCAAGCCGAGGTCATTGCACACGTATAATCCCTCCGTCACAGGCTATCCATATTATACCTGGGATATAGATGAGAACGTCAAATTTTTTTGGTACAATATAGTCGACTTTGCAATTTACGATCTATAAATAACACTCGAAACTGATTTTCGAAGTTACACCACGACCATGGATTTACTAGATCGTAAACACGTGCGAATGCCTATGCCCTGTACACAGGACTGACGGATTCTATCTTGATACTCACTGGATATCATAAGCATTAGTCCACACCCAACGAACAGACGGAGATCTGATCTCTATAGATCGGTGACGTGACTGCCATCAATGTGTGGAAGATAACTCATATATCCCACTGTGGTATCTCAAGTCAAAGGGCCAATATGCTCGGTCAACTCGAGAAGATTCTTATTGACGTTGGTGTACCATCTATTAGGAAATCTTCAGTGAGTTGTTCAGTGTCTTATCAAATAAACACCTACATGTCTATACGAGTCTCCCGAGACTCATGGTTCATTGGGATAAACCATCGGACCAAGTCACGATATATGACATGTACTGGTCTCAGCGGATTTTACTAACCGACCCGTGTTAGTAAATCTTGACCAGAAACTTTATTTAAGGATATACATCTTATAGTGCGCTTCCCAATGTCAATTACAAACTACGTTGTAACTGCGCACT
The DNA here is from genome assembly GCA_019454045.1 of Zanthoxylum bungeanum. Lineage (NCBI taxonomy): Eukaryota > Viridiplantae > Streptophyta > Magnoliopsida > Sapindales > Rutaceae > Zanthoxylum > Zanthoxylum bungeanum. Next base: position 103,963 of record SKCR01051191.1, on the reverse strand, counting down.
GTTGATATTCTCTAAGGTCACAAGGATCAATTATCAAGCAAGAAACACATGTGAATACACGAAGAAATATGGCGGAAACATACTTACAACGATCGGTTTGCATGCGATGAAGAACAAAACTTTTCTCCCACTTGGTGAAGCTCGGCATTGGCAGTGGCTCAGCAGTGGACTGCACGGCAGTGGGCTGTGATGCTCCTCCAAGAATCGGCCATGAATGTCTTCAAAGCTCCAAGCTCCAAGTGGTGATTCCATGCTCATGTGTTCAGTCCCCTATCACATTTGTATGTACTCAAATGGTGTGCTAGCACTTAGGAATTATGCCACAAAATTCCTTAGCTTCTCCTCTTCATTTTCGGTCCAACCAGTGAGAAGGAAAAAGATGATGGCCTTGAGGCCGAGAGAGATGAGAGGAGGGAGAGAGGGTTTCTAAAACCGTGTGTCATTTTTCAAGAGAGAGAAGAAATTGCCTTTTTGTATTTGTTAATTGATTTTCCAAGAAAAACAATTAAACATTTACCATTTTTCAATTTCAAAAAAAAGTCAAAGGCAATAAAGCCTCAACCACTCATATCACTATTTACATCAATCAATCAATCAAGTGACAAGTTATCACATCACTCAAAGTGACTAATGATTTGACGCTTGATGTGACTAGCGATTTGACGCTTGATGTGACTTGTGTGTCGCACTCGAATTCGAAATACGAATGCGCTCGCAAACACGCTCGGGCTCGGGTTCGCTAATTCCAAATTAACGAATTTTCCGTTACGACGTAATTAAATAATTATGCCTAACAAATTCACTATTCACGTCGCTAACGAATTAATTCTAAATTAACTCGTTCGTCCGAATTAAAATCTAATTTCAATTCCGCGTCGTAATCCAATTTCGTATAATATATCCAATATATTATTTTATCGATTAATTCCAAATTAATCGTTCTCTCTCTTTAATTAATATTTTATCGCAGATAAAATATCTCCGTAATTAATCCCATATTAATTTTCTCTCTCATCTAATTAATCCGAGATTAATAAAGTGCGAGTCATACATCATCGGTGAATCTTCGGGAAGCGACCCATGAGATCCCCGGATATGTTGGCAGTAAATACGGTCGTCGGACTATCCGAACACGTAAGTACCTAGTACTACGTTTGTACCGATTTACAAGACAAGGTTGGCTTCTAGCAAAGCGCCATGCCTACCCAATTCTCCAGAAATATCCTTATAGGAATATGTGATCTATATCAGGCGTAGTATACGTAGTATTGCGTATTTCGATCCAGTATCAGATGTCACGTGCTAGGCCTGGGGCTGGAATTGTGTCTGCCCTGTACGAAGCACATATCGGATCTCTGGTAACTAGTCTTTATAATCGAATAAACATGACCTAGTCATAATATCCCGATAGCTCGAGCATATAAAAGAACGAGTTCTGTATCCTACGTGACCATCATCTCCACTATGACTGGAGTGATACTTCCATCTCGACATCACACCCAATACACTACGATTCTCAATATACCCAGAAGAGGCGTACACAGAACCTGTTAAAGCCCTGGACGACCAAAACCAAAGTATATTGATTGTCGCAAGTATTAGCGGTGCAAGTCTCAGGTTAAGACCAAAAACACCTACCCTGATTTCAGACTTCAATAGACACATAATCATACTACCAATGGAATTCCGAGGGGGTCTATCCAGAGCGAAGCTGTTTCCCGTACCATCGGTAAAACACAACCTCCTATTACACTTGCATGAGTATCCTATACCCAAATATATGAGAACTATGTCATTATGCCCTCACAACGCGCACAAGTGTAATACTAGTCTTTTACGCATTATCGATGTCCAATCTCGATAATACTCTGAATAGGGATATTCAATGATTAATCCTTCGTGGACTGATACTGTCTCATATCATTCTCAATCCAGGAACTAATCATATGGACCTCCTATTATTTATACATCTTGGTGATCTAATCACAAATAATAAGAGAGCAATCTCCTTTGTCACATAGTTAATTTGTACAACAACACCATGATTTGTACAAATAGTGACGCTATGAGTCATAATTGTCCAACAATCTACCACTTGGCCTATAGCCAGTCACTCGAGTGTCTTAAACCCGAACTATGTACGATTGGCTCAAACTGTTGAGGAAAGAATTTTGTCAGCAGATTTGCATGATTATCATCTGATGCGATTTATTCGATCATCACATTGCCACAATGTTTGATCCGAACGAATCAGATGAATATCGAAGTATATATCTGGGTCGTTGATGAGACCGTTAATTCTTTAGCCTGTGTTGATGCCTAGCTCAGCTGCTAATAGAACTATATCTAATCTAATTAGATTTGTTATCGACCCAGAAGGCTTCTATTGCTGCCTTAGCTGCAACAATAACCTGCATTTGTTATTTATTCGGTAATAGTATATTGCTTGGAAGATTTCCAGCTCACTGTTCCGTTATTCAAACTTTATAGTACCGTTTGTCACTTATAGTCGTTTTATCGTTTTAGGAAACTTGCTACAGTGATCTCTGTCACTTCAAGCTATCTATCTCCATAGAATAAGACAGCATCATTAGTTCTCTAAGATACTAACGGATGTTCTTAATATCAATCCAGTGACTATCACTTGGATTAGCATGTTTGTGAATCCATATGCTCAAAGCGTATGAGACACCAGGTCACGTACATTTTTCAATGTATGATTTCTCGGAGAGTTTTCATGAAAGCCAAGCTTTCACTGATTGTTTTTATGGGAATATCATTTCCAAGAAATGACATATTATCATTATTTATAGGACAACTACTGTCAGTGCGCTCCCACTAACCCTCTTATATACACAAGAATCATTTTCGTTTTGAATTAAATCATAAACCATTATGACTACATCAAAACGATAATTCCAAGAACCTAATGCTTGCTTCAATCCAAACATGGATCGAATAACCTGCAAACCTTGTTTGCTAGTTTTAGTACGACAAAACCGATAGGATGTTGTAAACATCCTCCAAAAGGTTTCCTTTTCAGGAAAGTGATTTTCATGTTCAGCTGTCATATTTCATAAATGAAACATGCAGCATTAGCAAGCATTATCCAAATGGATTTACCATGGCAACAGGTAAAAGGTTTCGTCGTAATCGACACAATGTTGATAAAGATACCTTTCCGCTAAAAGCCTAGCTTAGTATGTTGGTATGTTGCCATCCATGTATGTCTTTCTTGAAGACTTATAAAGTACCAATAGGCACAATGCCTTGTGGTACATCAACTATTATCCAAACTTGGTTGATTTACATGGAATCCATTTCGGATATCATGGAACTTTGCCATAATAGGGAGTCAATACCTTGTATCACTTCCTCATACGTAGTCAGTTGGTATTCCTCAAAAGATTGACATCTTTTTTAGGTGAGATCAGAAACCCATACCCTAGGTTGTCTTCTGACTCTCTCCGAATTACGTGGTTCTTGTGTATTCAAAGATTATTGGAATAGTTTCATCCTTGATGAACTGTTCGTGTTCCATTAAAGAATCGGTGCCAGGAATAGTGTTACTCTCCTGATTTCATCGAGTTTTACTATCCTCCCACTTACCACTGCATATAGGTATTCCTCTTAAGAAAACCGCATGGTGAGCAACAACTAAATTGTTCTTTTGTGAGTTGTATAAGTACTATACTTTGGTATCCCTAGGATAACCTACAATTAGGCACTTATCCAATTTGGGTTTTAGTTTGGTATCATCCAAACATATGCCTAGCATACCCAAATTTTCAGAAATGAGAAACCCAGTTTCTTTCTTGTTCATATCTAATATGAATTCTGTCAAACAGATTTTTTTATGGAACCTTATTCTAAATAAGTTTTGCACTGTTTATGCTTATCCGTTGAAGGAAATGGTAGCTCAGAGCGACTCATGACCAACCTTATCATGTCCAACAAAATTCGGTTACTCTGTTCGGACACACCGTCAAATTGACGTATTCCGGGAGGAGTCCTCGTTGAAAGAATACTATACTCTTTCAAGTATATTAGAAACTTAGTGCTTAAGTATTTTCATCATGATCTAACCATGATGGTTTTATACTTTAGCCGATCTGTTCGTCTATTTCGTGTCGAAACTCTAAAAGTTTTCGATTTGTGTTTCAAAAGAAACACATATAACCATAACGCGATGCCACATCCGTGTAGGTCACGAAATATTCATATCCACCTCTAGCCTAGCTAGATATGGGCCCACTTGCTTCACTATGAACTAGGGCTTACATATCGGTGGCATTGGCACTTTTACCAAGTAAAGGTGTTTTAGGCATTTTGCCAATAAACTAGATTCGTAGACTTTATTTGAATAGAATCAAATTTGTCCCAGTACCCACTCTTCGAAAGTGTGGATATATGAGTCTTGTTTAATTGTGTCCTAGACAACAATACCACTTAAGTTTCATTTGATCAAATCAGTTTGAGCTATTTATTTCATATTATATATTCGAGATTTATTTATATTCAAAATATAAATGCTGTTATTCACATATAATGTGTTTATCTCAATATCATCTTTATATAATAAAACACTTTAGTGTTCTAGGATATAAAGGTAAATCCGTAACGGATTAAACACTGATATAGAGATAATGTTTCTAGTCAAACTAGTTACATTATAACAGTTTCCAAATTTAGGTACACACCCGAAGGGTAGTTCCTAAATTTAGGTATCTACGGTTAAAACAGCGACTTTCGTCCCGTTTTCAATTCGCAGAAAATTCTCATCTGAAGTCAGTATCCTGCTCATAGCAGATGCTGCACACCAGTATATATTTATGTATCACACTAAGTATCTAAAATCCAATTTTAATACTAGTAGTGAACATATGATGACAAAACATATTTGAAGTCAGAGCCTTGCCCGTCTTCAATTCCTTCATATCTGCTTTGTCCAAACGGCAGTCACGCTTCCGCGATCCCGTTTGCTACAATTAAGGCAGACATTTTGGGATATGTCATTTATCCTCCCAGAAGATTATAATGATTTTGCCTTTGCCCTTTTTACACTCCAGAAGCCTTTGGCCAAGCTTCGGGTTTCTAGAATATCGAAGTAAAGTGCGCCTTGCGCTACTTGCCTTATTGCAAAATTTGACTTTGTCTCCTTGAGAATAGTCATTTAACTCTCCAAGGGTTAATATTGCATTTGAGTACTTCTAAGATCTAAGAATAGATCTATGAAGATCCTTCAATTTCATTATCATACTTTAAGGATCTAATCCTTAGTTCTGATTTGGAAATTAAGGAGTCTACTGCGACAAGCTTAATGGATTAAGCACTAAAGTTATCATTACATGAATCTTCCAAAGATCATGCTCTACTATTTGCTTAACTCCGGGCTTAGGCATAATATGTTATTTTATCAAATAAAGTAACTTATTATATTTCAGGACTATCCTGAAATTTATTCCCAATTTGAAAAATTAAACCATTTAAATACATTTTTCCCTAGGATTATGTTTTAAATGTCAATCTTTCAATTTTATCTTGACTTTAATAGTCCAACTATTTAATCAACGATTTAGGTACTATTTATTATAATGATTATTATAGTCCAACTATTTAATCAACTATAATTAATTAAATCAAATATATTGATTATTATAATCCAATTATATAATCAACTATAAATGAATAGTTTGAATACAGTCTAACTGTTTATTAAAACAACAATTTAAATATTAGTCCAACTAACATTTAATTTATTTGACGAATGATATTTGATTTGAGCGCGTATGGCAAGTAATTAAACAAATATTGCAAATTCAATTCTTGCCTCCCACTATTTTTCGGCGAGCCTCTAACCCTCTGTCGAGTACTCTCGGGAAACCGTGTTTCCTAGCGGGCTAGGATCCCGTTAAATGTCACATAATCTTGACTTTGGCCAACAATTGTATGATAATTAACTAGGTAGATCTCTAAGATCAATTGGATCCCATCCAATTCCTAGATTCAGTCGGGGGACATCCAAGTCCGAAACATATATCTTATATATGCCAATATATCCAATATATTGCCTAACCTTTTTCCTCTGAATCAACTAAGCCTTGGCTTTGGCACAACAAACTTATTGATCCCAGTTAAGCGGAACCCATTGACCATGGAAAGCTTCGTAATCAATGTCGATGGACAAGAAGTGGTCTTGACTTTGGCCAACAAACCACAACTTGGATAAGACACCAATATGGAACAAAGCTCTCGTGATTCAAACACATCCTCGACGGACAAAGGCCTTGACTTTGGCCAACAACCAATGCCAGTCTTGGATCTTGAGTAAGAATCACTCAATGGAAGGAAAAACACTTAATATTATTTGAGGGTTCTTCGCGTGCAAATTGGCAACCAATTATTATCTTTGTTAAGGTCTCATCATCATACACCCTTAAACATGCATTCTAAAAACATAATAAAGTGCGTATAATAAATAATAATGATATGCGGATGGATACTATACACATTGATCCTAGATCAAATCTCTCATTTTCCTCTCTCCCGCTAGCACAAGTATTGCTTCTACCCGTTACACTACACTTATAAAGAAACCTCATTTACATTGAGGGGAATAGGTGAGAAGAGAAATACAATGAGAAAGGAGGTAATAGGCTGGACACGCAGGTCCAATTAATAAATTCAAAATTTATTACAACAATTTCTAAAATTGCCCCACCCATCTAATATCCATCCGATATACATTATTCATGCATCACAACCATATATTCACACAAGCATGTTATCAATCAATCTAATCAAATTAATTAATCTGATAATTAATGACCATCCAATGTTCAAACAACGATTTGATTTTGCGCGAGTCAAACTCGTTTTGCGAATAAGTACTCAAAGTATGAATTCTTGAATTAAATTAAACTACACAATTAAATCCAATTCAATTTGTATTTAATACTAATTCACTATTTAATTCCAAATTAAATACTACACTTTATTAATAAACCTTTACGACTTAAATTCCAAATTTAATCGTTACGGGTCTCAAAGCCCGATTAACGTCCAACGTTAATTTAATTAAAGTCCAATGGGCTTTTAAAATAATTTCTTAAGGCGTGGACTTTTGGTCAACTGGGTCAACCCAATAACCAAAGTCCAATCAAGGAGTAACCCCATAAGCCTAGAAATCAATATAGGCCCATTGGGCCCAATTAGTTAATTAAAGGTCCATTAGTCGCATTTGGGATGTATGGAAGCGCGGTTTTGGGCCCAATTGGATCCAACCAATTTAGCCTAAACCTAACTTGGTACAACCAAGCCCAATTAGCCCATTTACAACATTTAAAAGCCCAATTTCCAAAATAGGCCCAATTAATTAAATTACAAAATCCAATTTCACAATTTAATTATCTAAAGTGTATAACACAATTAATCACCCAAATCAATATTTATAAAACACCAAATTAGCCTAATTAATCAGGCTTAATTACATCAATTAGTGTCCAACACATTTTGATCAAAAATCAAACCCAAACATGCTACATTAGTCTCGGCATTAAGGGAATTTATATGTCCAATTTTAAATCCAATCCAATTGAATCCAATTAAACATTAAATCAACATTCCCAAATGATTTTAACTCATCCAATGAATCAAAATAAAAAAATCCAAGACATTAGGGCATAAGATATTCTCGGCCAAGCCTCATATTTTGGGCAAATTTGTTCCAAACAATTTTTCTTGAAATTGATCCAATCAATCTTCAATTAAAACACATTTAAGCATACTCAATCATCCAATTTCATTAAATCATGCTCAAAATCAATTTACCCAATTTTTAAGCCCTAAAAAGTTTCATGCTCAATATTGGCTCTGATACCATTGTTGATATTCTCTAAGGTCCCAAGGATCAATTATCAAGCAAGAAACACATGTGAATACACGAAGAAATATGGCGGAAACATACTTACAATGATCGGTTTGGATGCGACGAAGAACAAAACTTTTCTCCCACTTGGTGAAGCTCGGCAGTGGCAGTGGCTCAGCAGTGGACTGCACAGCAGTGGGCTGTGATGCTCCTCAAAGAATCGGCCATGGATGTCTTCAAAGATCCAAGCTCCAAGTGCTGATTCCATGCTCATGTGTTCAGTCCCCTATCACCTTTGTATGTACTCAAAAGGTGTGCTAGCACTTAGGAATTATGCCACAAAATTCCTTAGCTTCTCCTCTTCATTTTCGGTCCAACCAGTGAGAAGGAAAAAGAAGATGGCCTTGAGGCCGAGAGAGATGAGAGGAGGGAGAGAGGGTTTCTAAAACCGTGTGTCATTTTTCAAGAGAGAGAAGAAATTGCCTTTTTGTATTTGTTAATTGATTTTCCAAGAAAAACAATTAAACATTTACCATTTTTCAATTTCAAAAAAAAGTCAAAGGCAATAAAGCCTCAACCACTCACATCACTATTTACATCAATCAATCAATCAAGTGACAAGTTATCACATCACTCAAAGTGACTAATGATTTGATGCTTGATGTGACTAGGGATTTGACGCTTGATGTGACTTGTGTGTCGCACTCGAATTCGAAATGCGAATGCGCTCGCAAACACGCTCGGGCTCGGGTTCGCTAATTCCAAATTAACGAATTTTCCGTTACGACGTAATTAAATAATTATGCCTAACAAATTCACTATTCACGTCGCTAACGAATTAATTATAAATTAACTCGTTCGCCCGAATTAAAATCTAATTTCAATTCGGCGTCGTAAATCCAATTTCGTATAATATATCCAATATATTATTTTATCGATTAATTCCAAATTAATCGTTCTCTCTCTTTAATTAATATTTTATCGCAGATAAAATATCTCCGTAATTAATCCCATATTAATTTTCTCTCTCATCTAATTAATCCGAGATTAATAAAGTGCGAGTCATACATCATCGGTGAATCTTCGGGAAGCGACCCATGAGATCCCCGGATATGTTGGCAGTAAATACAGTCGTCGGACTATCCGAACAAGTAAGTACCTAGTACTACGTTTGTACCGATTTACAAGACAATGTTGGCTTCTAGCAAAATGCTATGCCTACCCAATTCTCCAGAAATATCCTTATAGGAATATGTGATCTATATCAGGCGTAGTATACGTAGTATTGCGTATTTTGATCCAGTATCGGATGTCATGTGCTAGGCCTGGGGCTGAAATTGTGTCTGCCCCGTACGAAGCACATATCGGATCTCTGGTAACTAGTCTCTATAATAGGATAAACATGACCTAGTCATAATATCCCTATAGCGCGAGCATATAAGAGAACGAGTTCCATATCCTACGTGACCATCATCTCCACTATGACTGGAGTGATACTTCCATCTCGACATCACACCCAATACACTACGATTCTCAATATACCCAGAAGAGGCGTACCCAGAAGAGGCGTACACAGAACCTGTTAAAGCCCTGGACGACCAAAACCAAAGTACATTGATTGTCGCAAGTATTAGCGGTGCAAGTCTCAGGTTAAGACCAAATACACCTACCCTGATTTCGGACTTCCATAGACACATAGTCATACTACCAATGGAATTCCGAGGGGGTCTATCCAGAGCGAAGCTGTTTCCCGTACCATCGGTAAAACACAACCTCCTATTACACTTGCATAAGTATCATATACCCAAATATATGAGAACTATGTCGTTATGCCCTCACAGCGCGCACAAGTGTAATACTAGTCTTTTACGCATTATCGATGTCCAATCTCGATAATACTCTGACTAGGGATATTCAATGATTAATCATTTATGGACTGATACTGTCTCATATCATTCTCAATCTAGGAACTAATCATATGGACCTCCTATCATTTATACATCTTGGTGATCTAATCACAAATGATAAGAGAGCAATCTCCTTTGTCACATAGTTAATTTGTACAACAACACCATGATCTGTACAAATAGTGACGCTATGGGTCATAATTGTCCAACACACACTACATTGTAAATCCTAGGGTCTTTGTCTAATATACACGTATCACTAAATCAGATTTAGTTTCGATCTAATCATAATCAGATATCTAATTGTAATTAGATCGAATAAGTGTATAAAAGACAAGGGTGCTACCAATAAATTAATAATATTATGGAAAATGAAATTGCTCGTATTTATGAATCAGACATAAATATAATCCGGATTGGCACTCTGAGCACCAACCCTAACAATTTCTCTCACTTGCTCTAGTTCAAATCCATGGTATCATATACACATCTTAATGTGTATCGCATACTCATGGCCCTTAAGAGCTCACCTTGCACTCAGAAGGTAGGCAACAACAAGTAAGCCCGCTTAACAAATCGAGTCCATCAAACAAAATCAACCGGTTTTCTTAGCTAGCATCATTCATATTCTACAGAATCCAAATTCTACCTCAATATGATTCAGACGCTATATCAGTTTTGTGCTATAGCTGCTGAGTTGTCTAAGTATATATGAATCAAATCCAAAATACTATAAGACAACCACACGTACAAAACTAATATCAACACTTTAATCATTGATGTCACTATGCAACTTCATAAGTCAATACATCATAAGTTGCAACTGATTCCACTAGTTTAGTAGAATCAATGGTGACACTGCCACTGCATCTTTTCTGACTTTATATGACATAGACCATCTAATGTCATAATTAGAATCAAAACTAATCTGACCTTATGGTTGCAGACTAAATTCTTCATGAATTAGAAACTCGTTGTTAATATCTCAAATATCACAAAGAACATGTTTCAAGACGTATCTTATGGTCTACTGCATATCAAAATAACTCGCAGCAATTACGATTAAATTGATATCTTTAATCGCACATAATATAGTATTCATTACGCCATCATCATATGATACATGAAATTGACTATACATTTTAATCAATTTCTCTTTTGACAAATGAATCATCATTTACGAAAGATGAATACTATATATATATATATGTAACCTATTAACTGTCAAACAATTATACTAACTGTCATACAGATAGTCATACTGTGTCCTTTATTAGATCATATCTAATTCGCGACTAATGAGAGCTTCTCACAAGTATCTTAGTTTTATATCATATATGAAACTTTATATCAAATATAACAGAGACTACTCCCATTGATTACACGGAGAAAAGAAGACTTAAGATATATAACACTAGAAAGAAATTTGTACGCTCCCACTGACCCTACTAACAAATATATATTCTATATACTTCGATAAAACCAGACAATCTGACTGATATCAAAATCAGAGAACACATATTTTCGGAAAGCTTACCTGAGTCTACAATAGGCTCTATAAGCTAGTATATTAAACTGTGATCTTAGCAGAATACATACTCTAGGGTCATTCTAGAATAAATTCTTCAAACAAAGAAATCAGGACGGATCTCTCATTCGAAGAAGTTACCCAAGAACGCCACTCTGCATTCTTTAGCCAAAATACATAGTTTAATATCGACATTAACCAACAGATCTTTAATTGTTGAATTAGTATGATTTGAGACAAGTTTTCTCAGAATCTATAATAGATCATTAAGTATAAATTTTCTCATTGTCATACTATAAAGGTCAAACCTTTATCAAGCTCACTTAGCTTTTGCTGCGCAAACCATTTGCACATTTTATGAACTATTCATAATGAAAGCTTAATCAAGTTCAAAACTTGATCATAGTAAGCTACGAACAATTCTTAGATATATGGTTCAATGGTAAATTCCAAAATCGATATCAAATATCGCTCCCGCTATAAGTTTTAGGATAATTTTCATCAATAAGAAAACATCAGAACCAATAAGTATCAAATACTTCGTAAATGATTCTGACATCCTATTGGGCTTATATGGAAGTTGTCTAAGGGTTTTTTCATCTAATTAATTATGTACTTCCATTACAGTTTATCACTCTCACATTTGACTTCAATAAGTCAAGTCTTTTCTACAATTGTCAACATCTGATGTTACACACCAAGTAATAAAACAATTTTATTACTCAGGATCGTAGAAAAGATATTCTATCAAATAGAATACAATATTCTATTAAATAGAATAAATGATAAACCTTACTTGTACCTCTGAGGCGCAAGTACTTTCAATTATATAACAATTATACAAAAGAAAGTTTCAAATCTCAAACTTTTCAAGATTCGATTTTTCTACTATACATATCATATACGTAACTGTAGAAACGAATGGAACCTTAATTAAAGAGATGAATTAGTGTTACTGGAGCATAACCCCGAGAGTATTGAAAACCAATTCGGTAACATTCAATATCAACGAATCAAATCATATAAGATTCAATTACTCCCACTGACCAATTCCATCAAGATGTAATCGTGGAAGTTTAATATTGAGTAAGAATCACATTCACTAAATAATTTTAGTACTAATTGCCTTAAATTCACATGTTTGATCACATCAAACATCTTTGAACAATTCAAAGATTCACGATGAATTTCAAAGATATAGTTTTCAACACTTCAAATAGAATATCTTTGAACCATTCAAAATATTATATCCGCATTTCATCAAAAACATATTGAAAGTTCTCGAACAATTCAAGACGTTCAATATATATTCTTTTAGAAACACATAACTAATTCATGACAAATCATTAACTAAGTTACGAAATGAAGAAAAGTAACTAAGGCAATTTTTAATTCATTAAATAACATATATCCAATCTATTAGTTTAATAAATCTTGTGGTCCAATGACGATAATTGGTTAAATGAGATTTAATCACATCCTGACTACAATATTCATTAAATGGATAAAGATATGTGGTGTGATCTTATATCATACCATCCTTTACCATACAGAATAAGCACTCTATGCTTATGTGATAGAATCTCATAAAGCAATGTTCTAAGTTATTATATTAACCGAATATTTTCTTAATGTTTATCTTTTCATTAATGACACTACTAGTCATATAAAAATATGTAACAATTGTTTATTAAGAACAAGTAACTATCCAATAGTCACAAGTTTTGATATCAAATATCAAAACATTTATTAAATATTATTTTAAATAACTAGACGGGAGATCTGGTATCCAATACCTACAGTTGTCATATTGTGAGAGTCAATATTCTCTATACACAACTATACCCATCTCATTTCTTAAGCTTTATAATTTGCATTCAATTATTCACAACGATTGTAAATAATTGATTAGCAAACTGTGTCAGACACGTGACTTCTAAAAGTCACCAAAAGCAAAGAAACGTCATTAAAAGATAAACAAATACTAATGGGGTAATACCAGTCAAGAATTTCGAGACATGAACTATTCAAGTCAATTTTTACTGCAAAAGAAATAATTCTTTCAAGACTATTATATCCTTAAAAGATATCTATTTAGATTACCTAATCGTGACTTAGTAACTAAGTCACAAACCATCTTGATTTTAAAGAAAATCGGAACAACAGTTCCCGATGGTTTCAACTAATCTAACAATATCTAAGTCTACTGTCTTTCTAGAACCTATTCTAGAATTACGCAACCATAAGTAAAGTCCGAAAACTTATTCAAGTAATAAGCATGCAGTGGATTAGAAGTATAATTCTATAACAATATAGAATAAAAAGAAAACGAAGCAGAATTTTCCATAAAATTATGCACTGCCTAACATAAGGGTTTTTAACCCAGCAGCGTTTCCCACTACTTTATGTAATACCGTAATCCCCAACGAACAACGAAAATTCAATAATTAAATCGAATTCCATAGTGAGAGTAGGATCTCATGAATATATTTCGACTCACAACTTTGGCACGATAGGTAGACAACTCATTATCAATCACTCACCAGTGACTCCTGGTTTTGGTCCTGACCATTTCTCATTATGACAGCTTTGGCACATTCATAAGGAGGCGTATCAAGGCTTCACTTGTCAATGACAAAATCAAGCTATCGATGTAGTCCTGACAGCTTTGGCACGTTCAAGATTTCCACTTTCACTTGAATTTGTCTAGTATCAATATACAACCAGTATGGATAAAATCCCATAACCTACATGTGGGAACACAGGATCTGGGGCGACGCATGTTGTCCCGGGCTCGCGGCTCGGTTGGGAGTACGAAGTAGCCACGGGGGACTAAACCGGAGAATAATGGAGTCGCCACCCGGTGTGAACCGGGAAAATGAGATTTAAGGCCGCACTCACCCATCGCAAGGGAAGACCTCAAACCATTGGGTTCGGAATGGTCCCTTACTTATGTCACTTGTAATGAAAGGATTTGTGTAATAATTTAATCAGGCCTAAGTAACACTTATTTCCAAAAGTATCATGCTTCTAAATCCACATGCATGAAATTAATCATCACAACATGCAACATCGCATGGCAATCTCATGAACATTTCTCAATCATATGATAGGGAAAACTAAGAACAACCTAATTATGCTTGAGTACTATCTCATGAATATATTAACCAAATAACATGCTAACAGCCTAATCATGCTTGAATATCATCCCAAGAACACATCGAATGGGTGAATGCAGGAATACAAATAATATGATTGGCTACATAATGCTAGGGAGAACACCCAAAAGGCAGTTGTGCATGAAATATGATGAGACAGACTTAGTTCAGTGTGTGCATGTTCATGTAGCGTTCGTAAACACGTTCGAACGGTAAACAGAAGGTTCACGTTCGTGTAGCGTTTGATAACGCGTTCGAACAGTACCAGACCTGATGATACAAAATGCATGCGCGTTCGAGTAGCGTTTGTAAAACTCATTCGAATGGGAAACAGAAGGTTCACGTTCGTATAGCGTTCGAAAACGCGTTTGAACGGATCCAGACCTGATGAAACAAAATGCATGCGCGTTCGAGTAGCATTTGTAAAAAGCGTTCGAACGGGAAACAGAAGGTTCACGTTCGTATAGCGTTCAAAAACGCGTTCGAACGGGAACAGACCTGATGCATAAAATGTGACGCAATATATACATAAAAAAGCAAATAGTGAAATATGAAGCGCGGCGAAGCATCGTGGCGAAGGATTTTAACCTCTTCAATTAGAGGACCTTTCATCGCACTTGCTAAGCCCATGCGCTTATCTCAATGCATATAAAAAATAAAGACAATAACCTTAGACTTCATGTACCCGATTGAACATATCTTACATTCAACCGAATATACGTTAATCGGCGCGACAAAGCATCATGGTAAAGGATTTTAACCTCTTCAATTAGAGGACCCTTCATCGCACTTACTAAGCCCATGCACTCGATCACATCATGCATACAAGATAAAGACAATCATATCAAACTTAGTATATCCAATTGAACATATCTTATATCCAACCGAACACACATCAACCGGCGCGGTAAAGCATTGTGTTAAAGGATTTTAACCCCTCCAAATAGGGGACCTTTAATCCGACTTACTAAGCCCATGCGCTCGATTGTATCATACATACAAAAGTAACATGCAGATTCAAATAACGAAGAATAAATAAATCAAAGCAACATAAAACAAAAGAATGTGCCGTTTACTCAAGTGGTACGTGGAGTTGTATCCCGAGTACAGATCATACTACCGTCCATTCGAAATCGGCTATGAAATTTATGTCCGGGTTTCCATCCTATATACCACAAGAGGCGACACATTTTCCATTTCATTCAAGCCACAACATGCATCCAGAAACGACTCTCATGCGAATAGAATTCAATAAACAATCAAAAGACGAATATAAACTAATGAGAAAAGTGCCCTCAGGTCTAACCTTTTAAATCACCTCTCGGATGTACAGTATACGATCGTCGGAAAGGTGGATGCTCTGCAACTCTTCCGGTTCACTGCTCTCGTTCGTTGTCTTACTGTTTTGAGTCGTCGTTCTCCATCTTTTGCTGCTTATTTTGACTCTGATTCGCTGCCGTTTTGCTACTGTTCTGCTGCTGTATTTTAGTTACTGTTCTTGGGATGTTTTGGCTACTGTTTTGGGTGTGATTTTCAGTGGTGTTATGGTGTGGTTCGGGGGCTGTTTTATGTGTGTGTTTAGGGCTACTGAATGCGTGTTTTAGGGCTACTGTATGGGTTGTTTTTCAGTGATACAAGGTTGCTAAATGGAGGTCTGGTTTTCGGTGATTAGGGGAAGGGGATGAAGAGAATTTTTGTGTTATTTCTTTGTAGTATGCGTGAACTTCTAGGGTTTCTGTGTATATTATGTGTATGAGCTAGGGGAGTGCATGTCTTGGTTAGGGGTTGTTTATATAGAGAATGGCTAGGGCTTCACCTTGTCTCACAAGGAAGGGATTTGATTTAGTGTTGAGCAAGGAAAGTCAAAGATTGAGGGGGAACAAATTTGGTTTAGATTAGGAAGTCAATATCTTTAGTTTGTTGTAATTGATTTTAATTAGGCATGACATCTTTTTAATTTAGTTTAGTTAGGAAGGAATCTTGTGTAATTGGTGGGTGAATATCTTAATTAAGGAATTAAAATATTTGATTGATTTTAATGTTTATTTTAATTTGGTATGTGCTTTTTAGATTTGTTTTGATTTCACCATGTGTTAAATATGTGTTTTAAGTGGGCTTGGGCGTGTGGGCCAAGGCTTGGGCGAATTAGGCTTAATGTGAGGCTAGTAGCAAAACCAGAATTACCGACACCGTTCGAACGCCTCCTCGAACGCGTCACGAACGCCTGCAATCTGTTTGCCGTTCGAACGCATACACGAATGCAGCACGAACGAAAATAGTGAACCTTGTTTATTCTGAATTTCCCCTTCCGATGTCTGTTTTCCGTGACCTCCGTGACTTAAAAGGTAGTGTCTCCAAATGAGACTCATCATAGGGACTTATGTGCAAAAATGCAGTGCCTACAGTCGCCCCCACTTTGATGGGACTTGTGTAATGTGTAACAGTGACAATCCTATCAAAGTTATGCAATGCATTTTCACTTACCTGGCTCGCCAGCTGCCACTTGACTTACCATGTGTTGAGTTGAGTTGATTTGGTGGTGAGGTGCTGCGACCCCTGGTTCACTCTCGAACCGTTCTCCATTTTTAGAGCGCCATTTTCGGCATCTTTTGTGTGTGTGCTCCATTTTGGAGCGCCATTTCCGGCATTTGCTGTGTGTGTTCCATTTTGGAACGCCATTTTCGGCCTTTGCTGTGTGTACTCCATTTTGGAACGCCATTTTCGACATTTGCTGTGTGTGCTCCACTTTGGAACGCCATTTTCGGCATCTGTTGTGGGTGCTCCACTTTGGAATGCCATTTTCGGCGTTGCTGTGTGTGCTCCATTTTGGAGCGCCATTTTCGGCATCTGTTGTGAGTGCTCCATTTTGGAGTGCCATTTTCGGCGTCTGTTGTGAGTGCTCCATTTTGGAGTGCCATTTTCGGCGTCTGCTATGTGTGCTCCATTTTGGGGCGCCATTTTCGACATCTCTTGTGGTAGTGGTCCATTTCGGAACCGTGCTGTGCGAGAATGTGGCTCATTTTTGAACCGTTATTTGATGAGATGGTCTTTGCCGCTACAAACCTGCGAACACAAAACAAGCATTGCATGTATGTGATATGTATGCATGTATGCATGTATATGTATCATATTCCGATGGGTTAGGCCTTCCTTGGTCCATTTCCGAACAGTGCTCCATTTTCAGAGTGCCATTTTCAGCGAGATGAGATGATGGTCCATTTTCGAACCGTGCTCCAATTTTAGAGTGCCATTTTCGGCAAGTGATGAGATGATGGTCCATTTCTGAATCGTTGCTGATGAGAGATAGTCCATTTCCGAACCATGCCTGATATGAGATTGGCCCACTTCCGAACCGTTACTGATATGAGAGTCGTCCATTTTCGAACCGTTACTGATGAGAGATAGTCCATTTCCAAACCGTTGCTGATGAGAGATAGTCCATTTCCGAACCATTACTGATATGAGAGTGGTTCATTTCTGAACCGTTGCTGATAAGAGAGTGGTCCATTTCTGAACCATTACTGATATGAGAGTGGTCAATTTCCAAACCGTTACTGATAATGATGTGGTCCCCGCCCCCAGAGTACTATACCCGACAGAACTAATACTGAACCAATGTGGGCCTCGCCCCCAGAATGCCATACCCGGCAGAACTGATACTGAACTGATATGGGCCTCGCCCCCAGAGTACTATACCCAGCAGAACTAATGCTGATGTGGGCCTCGCCCCCAGACTGATACTGATATGGGCCTCGCCCCCAGACTGCTACAGATATGGGCCTCGCCCCAAGACTGATACTGCTGATATGGGCCTCGCCCCCCAGACTGATACTGATATGGGCCTCCCCCCAGACTGCTACATATATGGGCCTCGCCCCAAGACTGATACTGATATGGGCCTCGCCCCCAGACTGATATTGCTGATATGGACCTCGCCCCCAGACTGATACTGCTGATATGGGCCTCGCCCCCCAGACTGATACTAATGTGGGCCTCATCCCCAGACTGATATTGATGTGGGCCTCGGCCCTAACTGATACTGATATAGGCCTCAGCCCCAACTGATACTGCTGATATGGGCCTCGCCCCCA
Organism: Zanthoxylum bungeanum; assembly: GCA_019454045.1. Taxonomy (NCBI): domain Eukaryota; kingdom Viridiplantae; phylum Streptophyta; class Magnoliopsida; order Sapindales; family Rutaceae; genus Zanthoxylum; species Zanthoxylum bungeanum. The sequence goes on along the minus strand of SKCR01051191.1, from coordinate 85,412 downwards.
GACTGATACTGCTGATATGAGCCTCGCCCCCAGACTGATACTGATGTGGGCCTCAGCCCCAGACTGATATTGATGTGGGCCTCGGCCCTAACTGATACTGATTGTAGGACACAGGACCTGGGCGACGCATGCTGTCCCTAGGCTCGCGCCTAGTTGGGAGTACGGAGTAGCCATGGGGGACTAAACCGGAGAGTAATGGAGTCGCCACCCGGTGTGAACCGGGAAAATGAGATTTAAGGCCGCACTCACCCCTCGCAAGGGAAGACCTCAAACCGTTGGGTTCGGAATGGTCCCTTACTTTTGTCACTTGTAATAAAAGGATTTATGTAATACTTTAACCAGGCTTAAATAACATTTATTTCCAAAAAATATCATGCTTCTAAATTCATATGCATACATCAAAAAATTCATCACAACATCACATGACAATCTCATGAACATATTTCAATCCTATGATATGGAAAACTAAGAACAACATAATCATGCTTGAGTACTATCTCATGAACCTATTAACCAAATAACATGCTAACAGCCTAATCATGCTTGAATACAATCCCAAAAACACATAGAATGGATAAATGCAGGAATACAAATAATACGGTTGGCTATATAACACAAGAAAGATCAACCAAGAGGCAATTATGCATGAATATGATAAGACAGACTCAGTTCAGTGTGTGCGCGTTCGTGTAGCGTTCGTAAACGCGTTCGAACGGTAAACAGAAGGTTCGCGTTCGTATGGCGTTTGATAACGCGTTCGAACGGAAATGAAACAGAATGCTCTCGTTCGTATGGCGTTTGATAACGCGTTCGAACGGAAATGAGACCTGATGCATGATAAGGCAAAAATGCATGCGCGTTCGAGTTGCGTTCGTAAACGCGTTCGAACGGGAACAGACCTGATGCATGAAATGTGACGCAATACATAAACAACAAAATAAAGGGGCGCGGCGAAGTACTGCCGTAAAGGTGGCCTTTTGGGGGCTCTTGATCTCTTAAAGAGAGGACCTTTAGACCAACATACTAAGCCCATGCGCGTCACATCACATCATGCATACAAACATAAAGACAATCATACTATTCTAAGTATGTCTGATTGAACGTGTCTTGCATCCAACCGAACACACATCAACCGGCGCGGCAAAGCATCGTGGTAAAGGGCTTTAGCCCCTCCCCATAGGGGATCTCACATCGCACTTACTAAACCCATGCGCTCGGTTGAATCATGCATACGAAAATAAAGACAATCATATCAAACTAGGTATGCTCGATTGAACGTATCTCGCATTCAACCGAACACACATCAATCGGTGCGGCAAAGCGTCGTGGTGAAGGATTTTAACCCCTCCAATTAGGGAACCTTTCATCGCACTTACTAAGCCCATGCACTCGATCATATCATACGGGAATAAGCAACATACAAAATTTAAATGACAAAAATAAATAAACCAAAGCAACGCCACACAAGAGAAGGTGCCGTTTACTCAAGTGGTACGTGGAGTTGTGTCCCATGTACAGACCGCACTACCGTCCATTCGGATTCGGCTACGGAATTTACGTCTGGGTTTCCATCCTATATACCCCAAGAGACGACACTCTTCCATTTCATTCAAGCCACAACATGCATCCATAAACGACTCTCATGCGAGTAGAATTCAATAATAATAATAAAAAACGAATATAAACTAATGAAAAAGTGCCCTCAGGTCTAACCTTTTAAATCACCTCTCGGATGTACGGTACACGATCGTCGGAAGGGTGGATGCTCCGTAACTCTCTCGGTTCACTGGTTCACTGTTCTCGTTCGTTGTCTTACTGTTTTGAGTCCGTTTTGCTACCGTTTTCTTGTGGTTTCGCTGCCGTCTCCTCTTTATCTTTTGCTTACTGCTTTTTTGGGTGTCTTCTTCCTGTAATTTTTATGTGTGTTGTGTATGAGTTAGGGGCTAGCTAGCTAAAGTTGAGAAGGTTGGTGAAGGGTTCTTTTTATAGGCAAAGGGTTAGGTTTGACAAGGAAAGGGATTTGATTGGTTTGGTTAAGGGAAGTCAAGAGATTTGATTTGGTTTGGTTAAGGGAAGTCAAAGATTGAGGGGGGACAAATCTTGGCTAGATAGGGAAGGTTGAATATTTGATTGGCTTGGATTAGGAATACAATATTTTAAGTTTGGGAATAATCTTATTAGATTGGGAATATAATTGGTTGATTGATTTTAATTAGGCATGATTATATTTTGATTTAGTGTGTGATTTGTTTAATTTAGGCATGATTTTAGTTTAAGTTGGTAATTGTTTATTTTATGTTTGGTATATGTTTTATTTAATCATTTAATTATTTTAGTTATTATATTATTTAGTTAATGTTTTAATTAATATTTATTTATTTAAATTGGGATGTGTTTTATGGGCTTTGGGGGGCTAATTGGGCTGGATGTGAGGCTAGCAGCAAAACCAGAATTACCGACACCGTTCGAACGCTTCCTCGAACGCGGCACGAACGCCCGCAATCCGTTTGACGTTCGAACGTAAACACGAACGCAGCACGAACGAAAACAGTGAACCTTGTTTATTCTGAATTTCCCCTTCCGATGTCCGTTCCCGTGACCTCCGTGACTTAAAAGGTAGTGTCTCCAAAATGAGACTCATCATAGGGACTTATGCGTAAAAATGCAGTGCCTACACTGATATAGGCCTCAACCCCAGACTGATACTGATGTTGGCCTCAGCCCCAGACTGATACTGATTCATTTCTGAAACTGACTGTACTGTTGTTGTTTCTGAAGATTCCCCGTGTTCTAAACATCACTGAATTTCATAGTACCAGGGTTGAATGCTTTTCTCAAATATACTAATGTTGCAGGTTGGAGGGAGAGACTCAGGCATGTAAACGAAATGAACGTCTTTATTATCATTTAAGAAATGGTTCGAACAGGTAGACCAAATCAATGTATAGATTAAAAATGCAGGATCAAATAAACTAGGAGGAACAACCTCATCATTCGCAGCATTGCCTTCTTCCTTGACCTACGGTTCTTCACTATCATCCCCTATCTCCATGTAAGAAGCTTGGTGGTTAAGGGTTTGGAGGACAAAAGTTTCGAGCAATCCAGAGTTGATCATGTAGGTGGGTGGTGGAACGGAGTGGTAATTTGGTAGGGGGTTCCAATATGTGTTGGGTTGTTCTTTCTCTGGGTCAGGTATTTTGTAAGCATCGATGAGGTTTTGGATTTCATGCCTAAGGCGGGTGCAGTTGTCAGTTTCGTGGCCTCTCCTCTGATGGAAGTGACAATACAGGCTTAGGTCAAGGTTGGGTGGTATATGATCTGGAAGTGGTTTAGGCTCTAAGGGTTTTAGGAGTCCTTGTCCCTTCAACTTCTCAAGCACCTTAGATAACGGCTTCCCCAGGTTAGAGAAATGCCGGTTCTTGATGGCAGCAACCTCGGCAGTAGCGGGTTTAGTCTCAGAATGCCCCCCAAAATTTCTTCTATTCTTGCCATAAAACTTTCTGTTTTCAGCCTCCTCTTCTTCAATATCCATAACAGTCTCTCTCAACTGTCGGAAATCAGTAATCATGGAGGTCATCCTCCTCAGCTTACCATAAATAGAGGGCTTTGTGCCCTTGATAATCATCTTATTTGGTCTTTTTCTGAAGGCCGAGTCTGCATTTTCATAAGCTGGCTTCTCCAGCGATCCACATACTCTTTGAAACTTTCCTCTGGCTTCTGTTTAGTGTTCTCCAAATCAAGGAGTGACAAGTCAATTTCTAAGTCTGTAACATACTGCTTCAGAAAAGCATCAGCTAGTTCCCTCCAATCTTCCTTAACCTTCTTCTCAAGGCTATGATACCAAACCACAGGTGCCCCCTCGAGTGGCATCCCAAACATCTTTTGGACTTGGCGTTGTGATAGGCCCACTGAACTCATGACTGAGACATATTGCTGCAGATGGACTCTCGGGTCTCCATTCCCATTAAACTTGGCCATGTCGGGCATTTTAAACTGAGCTGGCAGCTGTTCTCCGAAGGTCATTGCCTCATAATCTAACAACTCTTCATGTTTACCCCTCATTTTGCGGGTAACTGTTTCAACTTGATCCCGAAGCTTCTGAAATTCTGCCTGAGACTCAATCACTCTGCATGTTGCAAACTCTGCCATGTCATCATCAAAAGTGGGGATATCATCCCCCAACCCGTTCGGAGGCTCCTCACGCCTCATATTCTCAGAATTTCCCCCAACACGGGGCACAACCATATTTGTCATGGCAGTAGTCAAGGCTTGCAACTGTTCAGTGACCTTGGCGAGACCGTTTTCCAACTGATCCATACGGGATACCTCAATATCTGATTCACTCATGTCTGTTCCCAGTATTTTGTTGAGTCTTCCATTTTCCCTAACCCAACAGGAATCTATGATGGCTTTCAGAACACAAGGGTTAACATGATGTATGTATGCATGGGGTGCATGAGATGCATGTAACATATATAACATACTAAATCAACTAAAATTTTCAAACAAATCGGCCCGTTATCATTTTAGAAGCTTCTGAGCTAACTGTCATAGGAGTGAACTCGTCCCAGTTTAAATGGCCCAACAAGTTCACATCTCATGGCAAGGAGCCCAACCAAATCCAAATGGTAATATTCCGAACACAAGCACAAAGTGGCCCATCAACACTTAGAAGCCTTTGGCCCAATCGTCATAAAATACGTTCTTGTCCCAGTTTAAATGGCCCAACAAGCCCATATCACATGACAAATGGTCCAAATGGATCCAAACGACGATGTTCCCAAACACAAGCATAAAAGAAAGATAATGCAAACATAAAACAATAATTTCTACGCAATGGCCCATCAACATTTCAGAAGCTTTGGGCCTAGTAGTCATAAGGTACGAACTCGCCCCAGTTTAAATGGCCCAGCAAGTCCGCATTTCTGACAATAGTCCAACTGCATCCAAATGAGGATGGTCCACAAGCACATATTCAAGGAAATAATTGTTACTTTAACCATACAAACCCGGTCTATGGGTGGGTTCGCAAGAGTGTAGACAAAGGGTCTCATCGGCGAATGATGGTCCACAACTAGGTCTCCCCAATCAAGGGTTCGAGCGACCAAGTGAGCGCACCCTTTTTTATACACTAAGGTGTTGGACAATTATGACCCATAGCTTCACTATTTGTACAGATCACGGTGTTGTTGTACAAATTAACTATGTGACAAAGGAGATTGCACTCTTATCATTTGTGATTAGATCACCTTAGATATATAAATGATAGGAGGTCCCTATGATTAGTTCATGGATTGAGAATGATATGAGACAGTATCAGTCCACGAAAGATTAATCATTAAATATCCCTAGTCAGAGTATTATCGAGATTGGACATCGGTGATACGTAAAAGACTAGTATTGCACTTGTGCACGTTGTGAGGGCATAACAGGCATAGTTCTCATATATTTAAGTATTGGATACTTATGCAAGTGCGGTAGGAGGTTGTGTTTTACCGATGGTATGGGAAACAGCTTCGCTCTGGATAGACCCCCTCGGAATTCCATTGGTAGTATGACTATGTGTCTATGGAAGTCCGAAATCAGGGTAGGTGTATTTGGTCTTAACCTGAGACTTGCACCGCTAATACTTGCGACAATCAATATACTTTGGTTGAGGTCGTCCAGGGCTTTAACATGTTCTGTGTACACCAATACTGGGTATATTGAGAATCGTAGTGTGTTGGGTGTGATGTTAAGACGGAAGTGTCACTCCAGTCATATGGAGATGATGGTCACGTAGGATACGGTACTGGTTCTCTTTAGTACTGCAGTCATCGGGATAAAATGACAAAGTCATGTTTATCCGATATAGAGACTAGTTACCAGAGATCTGACATCTGCTTCGTACGGGGCAGACACGATTCCAGCCCCAGGCCTAGCACGTGATCATCTGATACTGGATCAAAATACGCAATACCACATATACTACGCCTGATATAGATCGCTTATTCCTGTAAGCATGTTTCCGGAGAATTGGGTAGGCATGGCGCTTTGCTAGATGCCAACCTTGTCTTGTGAATCAGAGTAAACGTAGTACGAGGTACTTGCGTGTTCGGATAGTCCAACGACCCGATTTACTGCCAACATATCCGGGGATCTCATGGGTCGCTTCCCAAAGATTCACCGATGACGTATGACTCGTACTTTAATTAATCTGGGATTAATTTAATGAGAGAGAAAATTAATCTGGGATTAATTACAGAGATATTTTATCTGGGATAAAATATCAATTAAAGAGAGAACGATTAATTTGGAATTAATCGGTATAATAATATATTTGATATATTATACGAAATTGGATTTCGACGCGGAATAAAAATTAGATTTTAATTCGGGCGAACGAATTAATTTAGAATTAATTCGTTAGCGACGTAAATAGTGATTTCACTAGGCGTAATCATTTAATTACGACGCAACGGAAAATTCGTTAATTTGGAATTAGCGAACCCGAGCCCAGGATTGTTTGCGAGCGCATTCGCATTTCTAATTCGAGTGCGGCACGCAAGTCAAATCAAGCGTCAAATCACAAGTCACATCAAGCGTCAAATCACATGTCACTTTGAGTGATGTGACATTTGAGTGATTGATGTGAGTTGATTTGTGGTGATTGACAAACATTTAATGTTTGCCTTTTTGGAAATTAAAGAAATGGTAAATGGTTTTATTATATTTTGGAAATTATATAAACCTTTTACATTTTTTATTTCACACAACATTTCTCTCTCTCTTTTACGGTTTAGGGCATTTTGGAGCCAAAAATTTTCTCTTCATCTCTCTCGGCAGAACTGCCACATTTCTTCTTCTGGTTTCAGTTTCACCGTGAAACATAAGGAGGAAAATGATGATTTGTGGCAAATCATCAAGTGCTAGAACACTCTAGGAGGCATACCAAGGTGTTAGGGCAGTGAGTTCGTGAGCTTAGATGTTTATCACAAAGCTTGGAGCTTCAAAGATCACCCATGGCCGATTCTTGGAGGAGGAAGCAGCCCCCACGCCGAGCAGTCCTCCATGTGCGCAGTTCACTGCCGAGCAAGGAGGAGCAGTGCATTTTTTTTGTCTTCGTTGCATCTCTACCGATCAATGTGAGTTATTCCGCACCTCATTTGATATGTATTCAACTCGTTTTATGCTTGATAAATGATCCTTGGGAGTTGATTGAAACCCAACATAAGGTACGTGCCAATGAGCTATGGTGTGTGACTGACTGTCAAATGGATTTCCCATTGTAGATTCCCCATATGGAGGTGGAGCGAGGCTCTCTTAAGTACCCTAGCCTCTTAGGCTCTTATCGCTTGGTGACAGGAATAAACAACGAGTCCTCCAAATTAGTCCATCACAATAGGCTAAGGGTAGATGGTTATATATGTGCCTTCACAGCTTTTCCTTCTAGGAAGGTAGTGAATGAAGAAAGACACCAAACCATTACCTAGCCTCAAGATGCCCTTGATTAACCCTCACTTTATCCACTATAGACACTGTCAATTAGAACATAAATCCAAACATTACAAGACAATATTTCGGGGCCGATTCTCTATCCCCAGTGGAGTCGCCAGACTGTGGGAACACAGGATCTGGGGCGACGCATGCTGTCCCCAATAGTATCATGCTTCTAAATCCACATGCATGAAATTAATCATCACAACATGCAACATCGCATGGCAATCTCATGAACATTTCTCAATCATATGATAGGGAAAACTAATAACAACCTAATCATGCTTGAGTATTATCTCATGAATATATTAACCAAATAACATGCTAACAGCCTAATCATGCTTGAATATCATCCCAAGAACACATCAAATGGGTGAATACAGGAATACAAATAATATGATTGGCTACATAATGCAAGGGAGATCACCCAAAAGGCAGTTGTGCATGAAATATGATGAGACAGACTTATTTCAGTGTGTGCACGTTCGTGTAGCGTTTGTAAACACGTTCGAACGGTAAACAGAAGGTTCGCGTTCGTGTAGCATTTGATAACGTGTTCGAACGGTACCAGACATGATGATACAAAATGCATGCGCGTTCGAGTAGCGTTTGTAAAACGCGTTCGAACGGGAAATAGAAGGTTCGCGTTCGTATATCATTCGATAACGCGTTCGAACGGATCCAGACCTGATGAAACAAAATGCATGCGCGTTCGAGTAGCGTTTGTAAAACGCGTTCGAACGGGAAACTGAAGGTTCGCGTTCGTATAGCGTTCGAAAACACATTCGAACGGGAACAGACCTGATGCACAAAATGTGACGCAATACATACATAAAAAAGCAAATAGCGAAATACGAAGCTCGGTGAAGCATCGTGGTGAAGGATTTTAACCTCTTCTATTAGAGGACCTTTCATCGCACTTACTAAGCCCATGCGCTTATCTCAATGCATATAAAAAATAAAGACAATAACCTTAGACTTCATGTACCTGATTGAACACATCTTACATTCAACCGAATATACGTTAATCGGCGCGGCAAAGCATCATGGTAAAGGATTTTAACCTCTTCAATTAGAGGACCCTTCATCGCACTTACTAAGCCCATGCGCTCGATCACATCATGCATACAAGAATAAAGACAATCATATCAAACTTAGTATATCCGATTGAACATATCTTATATCCAACCGAACACACATCAATCGGCGCGGCAAAACATTGTGGTAAAGGATTTTAACCTCTCCAAATAGGGGACCTTTAATTCGACTTACTAAGCCCATGCGCTCGATTGTATCATACATACAAAAGTAACATGCAGAATTCAAATAACGAAGAATAAATAAATCAAAGCAACATAAAACAAAATAATGTGCCGTTTACTCAAGTGGTACGTGGAGTTGTATCCCGAGTACAGATCATACTACCGTCCATTCGGAATCGGCTATGAACTTTATGTCCGAGTTCCCATCCTATATACCACAAGAGGAGACACATTTTCCATTTCATTCAAGCCACAACATGCATCCACAAACGACTCTCATGCGAATAGAATTCAATAAACAATCAAAAGACGAATATAAACTAATGAGAAAAGTGCCCTCAGGTGTAACCTTTTAAATCACCTCTCGGATGTACGGTACACGATCGTCGGAAAGGTGGATGCTCCGCAACTCTTTTGGTTCACTGGTTCACTGCTCTCGTTCGTTGTCTTACTGTTTTGAGTCATCGTTCTTCGTCTTTTACTGCTGCTTTTGACTCTGATTCGCTGCCGTTTTGCTACTGTTCTGCTGCTGTATTTTAGTTACTGTTCTTGGGATGTTTTGGCTATTATTTTGGGTGTGATTTTCGGTGGTGTTATGGTGTGGTTCGGGGGCTGTTTTATGTGTGTGTGTTAGGGCTACTGAATGCGTGTTTTAGGGCTGCGTATGGGCTTGTTTTCAGTGATACAAGATTGCTAAATGGAGGTCTGGTTTTCGGTGATTGGGGGAGGGGATGAAGAGAATTTTTGTGTTATTTCTTTGTAGTATGCGTGAACTTCTAGGGTTTTTGTTGTGTTGTGATTTTCGTGTGAGTTGTGTGTATATTATGTGTATGAGCTAGGGGAGTGCATGTCTTGGTTAGGGGTTGTTTATATAGAGAATGGCTAGGGCTTCACCTTGTCTCACAAGGAAGGGATTTGATTTAGTGTTGAGCAAGGAAAATCAAAGATTGAGGGGGGACAAATTTGGTTTAGATTAGGAAGTCAATATCTTTAGTTTGTTATAATTGATTTTAATTAGGCATGACATCCTTTTAATTTAGTATGTGATTTTGTTTAGTTAGGAAGGAATCTTGTGTAATTGGTGGGTGAATATCTTAATTAACGAATTAAAATATTTGATTGATTTTAATGTTTATTTTAATTTGGTATGTGATTTTTAGATTTGTTTTGATTTCACCATGTGTTAAATATGTGTTTTAAGTGGGCTTGGGCGTGTGGGCCAAGGCTTGGGCGAATTGGGCTTAATGTGAGGCTAACAGCAAAACCAGAATTACCGACACCATTCGAACTCCTCCTTGAACGCGTCACGAACGCCCCCAATCTGTTTGCCGTTCGAACGCATACACGAACGCAGCACGAACGAAAACAGTGAACCTTGTTTATTCTGAATTTCCCCTTCCGATGTCCGTTTTCCGTGACCTCCGTGACTTAAAAGGTAGTGTCTCCAAATGAGACTCATCATAGGGACTTATGTGCAAAAATGCAGTGCCTACACTACACCCTCACAGCTTTGGCACGATCTCAGATGTAGTCATAAACCGTACTGACAAGACAGACCTAGAAATATGTATCCAATATACGTTACTTTACATACTTATTTCTAAGCGGGGATTTTCCTCTAATGCATAATTTTAATCTAAATCATTTTCTAACCAATTAAATTATACCTATAGAAAACATAACTCAATTTAACGATTAAATTTCCGTTACATTTTCGTTAGCGTTGAACCGAAAAGTCAAGAAATATATATAGATTACATGCATGTGCAAACATTAAAATTGGATTAAATATAAAATATCAAGCATGAATAATGTAATGGATGAAGCATCAGACCTGCTCTGATACCAATTTTTGTTGGGGTTCTGGGCGATGGGCGCAGCGGAAGCGCGGTTCGGGCGAAATCATAATTTAAAACTTTTTTAAATTACCAAATAAATTATTCAATATCTAATATGAATAATTTATTCATATTTCACCTAAACCTATTTATTCGATATTAAATAACGACATAAATATGCATGAAACGTCGTGAAACTTTTACGAAAAATATTTTTCCAAAAAATGATGCAAAACGCGTTTTAGACCGAACCAACCACCCAACACTTATGGGGACTACCCAGGTCAGCCCCAATAGTGTTAGGGCAGTTCATGGGCTACTCGAACAGTGACAGATTCACTGTTTCGGCAGTCGTCACCCGGTATACTCAAAAGTAACCTGATAAAGCCTTTTTTGGCCGTTTTCGCTTATTTCAACTCGAAAATAATTTCCGGCAATTGTTCCAACACCCAAAATACATCCAAAACATTCATAAAACATATTTTTCATCAAAAAAATCTGATCCATTCCAGGTCTGAAACAGAAAACGAAATTGTCAATTTATCATGCTTTAAATCCAAATTTTCAAGATTAATCTAATTAATCACAACACTAAATGAAATCACCACATATGAACAACCCAAGAAAAATTCTAGGTGCTTCAAGAGTGGTTATAACACTCTAGAATAGCAAATCATCATCAAATGATTAATTTGGATACAAATTACACTAATTTCACCCAAATCTACTTCATACATGCATCAACACTTCCAATTCATCATTCACAACCGAAAGCCAAAAAAATTCAGAATTGAAGAAACCCTAAAACCTTTCTAAATCATCAAGAAACAATAAACTAAATTTCTAAGCTTAGGGTTTAAGTGGATTACCTTTAATCACTTGTTTCCTATGCATTTTTCTTGAGTTTTCCTTCAATTCTTCAAGGATTTATGAAACAAATTTTCAAACCCATTTTTTTGTGAGGCTCTCGACCGTAGATGAAGCTTGGTTGATGAAGAAAACATTTTCCCTCATTTAATATAAGTGACCGATTAAAGAGGGGTAATTTGGGGATTTTACAAATTTAATCTAATTAAATCATAATAGACTTTATCTTAACTATTCAAAATTGTACACATAAAGTCTAATTTAAATCATGCCAAGTAAACAAATAATAATTGGACAAATTCCATAATATTTATGGAAAAAGTTTAATTAATTAATTATTCAAACATTTAACAATTAAATATCCAAATAATCAATTAATATAATTATTATTATATATGTATTTTAAATTACAATAAATAAAAAATACATATATTTATGGCTGTTGGATAATTATGACCCCTAGCGTCTGTAGGCATTGCATTTTCGCATGTGAAACCCGATGATGAGTCTCAGTTGAAGGCACTACCTTTTTAGCTAAGGATATTGCGGGAAACGGAGGTCGGAAGGGGAAATTCAGAATAAGTACGTCATCAGATTCATTTCGCAAGTTCACTGTCTTCGTTAGTGCTGCGTTCGTTACTTCATTCGAACGTCAGGCAGATTGCGGACGTTCGTGTAGCATTCGAATGGGCGTTCGAACGGCGTCGGTATTTCTGGTTTTGCTGCTAGCCTCGCACCCCAGTCCAATTAGCCCCCCAAAGCCCATAAAACACATCCCAATTAATAAAACACATTTAAAACACATGGGAAATTAAATTAAATATTAAATTAAATATTAAGGTAAATATTAATAATGTATTTGAATTAAATAAACTATTTAAACCATTTACCAATTAAATAAAACATAATATAATCATACCTAATTAAGACAAATCAAATATATTAACTTCCTAACTAAACAAATCATATACTAAATTAAAAAAATATCATGCCTAATTAAAATCAATTATAACAAATTAAAGATATTGTATTCCTAATCTAAACCAAATTTGTCCCCCTCAATCTTTGACTTTCCTTGCTCAACACAAAATCAAATCCCTTCCTTGTAATACAAGGTGAAGCCCTAGCATTTCTCTATCACAACTCTCCAAGGCATTCCCCCCTCCTAATTTTGACACCCATCACAAGAAAAAAGAAGCAAAGAATTTCCAACCCCCCTCTCCAAGCTCTCCATTCACGCATATTACACAAAAAAAATATAACAAATTTCTCTTCATCTCCTTCCCTCACATCACCGAAAAATACACCAATACAGCAGCCCTTCGCACGTCAAAAACACAGCCCCATAAGCCTCTCTATATCACCGAAACAACAGCCCCATAAACCTCCTTACAGTACCGAAAAACTGCACTCCTATTAGCCCTCAAACAGTCCCTAAAATCCCTAAACCAGTAACATAAAAACTGCACTTATAATCATTAAAATAATCACACAAGACTACACTAAAAACCCACAAAAAAACACTCGGAACAGTCCGTTGAGACGTCAAAACAAGTGACCTGAACAGTGAGCAGCAAAACAGAGGCCGAACAGCAGCAGAACGGAGACCGAACAGCAAGCAAAACAGCAAAACAGTGAGCTAGGACGATAAACCAGTGAACCGGAGAAGTTGAGGAGCTTTACCCTTCCGACGTTTGTGAAACGCAAGCCTGAAAGCTGGTAAAAAGGTTAGACCTGAGGGTATTTTCCACACTCGATTTCTGTTTTACTTGTATTATTTATTGAGTATTGCTTGCATGATTGTTATGTTGAAATGTATGTTATGGCCCTTGAGTAGATAAATATGCATGAATTATAAGATGTTGTATTTTGTGGCTTTGGAATAAAGATGAGAGATGTGTCAACTCTCACGGTATATCGGATGGAAACCCAGACATAAATTTCATAGCCGATTCCGAATGGACGGTAGTATGATCTGTACTCGGGATACAACTCCATGTACCGCTTGAGTAAACGGCACCCTCTTTTGTTTTGTGTTGCTTTGGTTTATTTACTTTCGTCACTTGAATTCTGCATGTCGCTTATTTATGCATGATTCAATCGAGCACATGGGCTTATCAAGTGCGATGAAAGGTCCTCTAATTGAAGAGTTTAAAACCCTTTACAATGATGATTTGCCGCGCCGGTTGATGTGTGTTCGGTTGAATGCAAGATACGTTCAATCGGGCATACTAAGTTCGATATTATTGTTTCTTTATCCTTTGTATGCATGATTCAATCAAGCGCATGGGCTTAGTAAGTGCGATGAAAGGTCCTCTAATTGAAGAGGTTAAAACCCTTTACCATGATTCTTGCCCCGCCGGTTGATGTGTGTTCGGTTGAAAGCAAGATACGTTCAATCGGGCATACTAAGTTTGATATTATTGTTTTTTATCCTTTGTATGCATGATTCAATCAAGCACATGGGCCTTAGTAAGTGCGATGAAAGGTCCTCTAATTGAAGAGGTTAAAACCATTTACCACGATGCTTTGCCGCGCCGGTTGATGTATGTTCGGTTGAATGCAAGATACGTTCAATCGGGCATACTAAGTTTGATATTATTGTTTCTTTATTCTTCGTATGCATGATTCAATCAAGCGCATGGGCTTAGTAAGTGCGATGAAATGTCCTCTAATTGAAGAGGTTAAAATCCTTTGCCACGATGCTTCGTCGCGCCTCGTATTTCTCCATTTGCTTTTTATGTATGTATTGGATCACATTTTGTGCACAGGTCTGTTCCCGTTCGAACGCGTTATCAAACGCTATACGAACGCGACCCTTCTGTTTCCCGTTCGAACGCATTTTACAAACGCTACTCGAACGCGCATGCATTTCGTTTCATCAGGTCTGGGTCTGTTCGAACGCGTTATTGAACGCTATACGAACGCGAACCTTCTGTTTCCCATTCGAACGCGTTTTACAAACGCTACGCGAACGCACGCGCACTTTCTTAGTCTTATCATGCATCAGGTCTAGTTCGGTTCGAATGCGTTCTCGAACGCTATACGAACGCGAACCTTCTGTTTACCGTTCGAACGTATTTTCAAACGCTACGCGAACGCGCACCCACTGAACTGAGTCCTTTTCATCAGATTTCATACATAGTTTTCCTAGTAGCTATCCCCATATGTATGAGTACAATGTGTTTATGTATTACGCTTCATATGCCTATGTCATGATAACATTTGAGTATTATTTCTTGTGGTATATCGGATGGAAACCCAGACATAAATTCCGTAGCCGATTCCGAATGGACGGTAGTACAGTCTGTACTTGGGATACAATTCTACGTACCACTTGAGAAGGTGCTCACATGTGTGCTTGCGTGGTTAGTATGTGTGCTTGTGTTTTCTTGAATATAATATGCCAATGAAGTTGTATGTTTGTCGCTCATTTGATGTACTTTCAAGCATGCAATCTTAGATGTGAAATATATGTAAATTTAGGTGTAAGTTTTATTTTGTACATGTGAATTTAGAAGCATGATACTCTTGGAAATAAGTGCTACTTAAGCCTGATTAAATTATTACATAAATCCTTTCATTACAAGTGGCATAAGTAAGGGACCATTCCGAACCCAACGGTTTGAGGTCTTTCCTTGCGAGGGGTGAGTGTGGCCTTAAATCTCATTTTCCCGGTTCACACCGGGTGGCGACTCCATTATTCTCCGGTTTAGTCCCCCGTGGCTACTCCATACTCCCGACTGGGCCGCGAGCTCGGGACAGCATGCGTCGTCCAGTTTCTGTGTCCCACAGTCTGGCGACTCCACTGGGGATAGAGAATCGGCCCCAAATATTGTCTTGTAATGTTTGGATTTATGTTTTAATTGACCGTGTCTATAGTGGGTAAAATGTGGGTTTAATCAAAGGCATTTTAAGGCTAGGTAATGGTTTGGTGTCTTCCTTCATTCACTACATTTCTATAAGGAAAAGCTGTGAAGGCACATATATGGCCATCTACTCGTAGCCTATTGTGATGGACTAATTTGGAGGACTCATTGTTTATTCCTGACACCAAGCGATAAGAGCCTAAGAGGCTTGGGTATTTAAGTGAGCCTCGCTCCACCTTCCCTTTGGGGAATCTACAACGGGAAATCCATTTGACAGTCCGTCACACACCATAGCTCATTGGCACGTACCTTAGTGTATAAAAAGGGTGCGCTCACTTGGTCGCTCGAACCCTTGATTGGGGAGACCTAGTTGTGGGCCATCCTTCGCCGATGAGAGCCTTTGTCTATACTCTTGTGAACCCACCCATAGACCGGGTTTGTATGGTTAAAGTAACAATTATTTCCTCGAGTATGTGCTAGTGGACCATCCTCATTTGGATGCAGTTGGACCATTGTCAGAAATGCGGACTTGCTGGGCCATTTAAACTGGGGCGAGTTCGTACCTTATGACCATTGGGCCCAAAGCTTCTGAAATGTTGATGGGCCATTCCGTTGAAATTATTACTTTATGTTTGCATTATCGTTTATGCTTGTGTTTGGGAACATCGTCGTTTGGAACCATTTGGACCATTTGTCATGGGATATGGGCTTGTTGGGCCATTTAAACTGGGACAATAATGTATTTTATGACGATTGGGCCAAAGGCTTCTAAGAGATTGATGGGCCACTTTATGATTGTGTTCGGAACGTTACCATTTGGATTTAGTCGGGTTCTTTGTCATGAGATGTGAACTCATTGGGCCATTTAAACTGGGATGAGTTCACTCCTATAACAATTAGCGCGAAAGCTTCTAAAATGATAATGGTCCGATTTGTTTGAAAATTTTAATTTTAATTTAGTATGTTATATATGTTACCTGCATCTCATGCACCTCATGCATACATCATGTTAACACCCTCTATGTCTCAAAAAGACATCATAGATACCGTTTGGGTTAGAGAACGACAAGGACAAGGATCATTAAAAGGACAGACCTAACAGTCATGAGTGAATCTGGTAATGAGGTATCCCGAATGGATCAGTTAGAGAACAGTCTCGCCAAGGTCACTGAACAGTTGCAAGCTTTGACTACTGCTGCTGGTGTGGTATGGCTGTGCCCCGTGCTGGGGGAATTTCTGAGAATGTGAGGCGTGGGGAGCCCGAATGGGTTGGGGGATGATGTCCCCACTTTTGATGATGATATGGCAGAGTATGCAGCAGGCAGAGTATCTGGGTCTCAGGCAGAGTTACAGAAACTTCGGGATCAGGTTGAGTCGGTTACCCGCAAGATGAGGGGTAAGAATGAGGATTTGCTGGATTATGACACACTGACTTTCGAGGAACAGTTGTCGGCACAGTTCAAGATGCCTGATATGGCTAAGTTTAACGGGAATGGGGATCCAAGGGTGCCATCTCCGACAGTTTGTATCAGTCATGAGTTCAGTTGGCTTATCTCAGCGCCAAGTGCAGAAAATGTTTGGAATGTCGCTTGAAGGAGCTCCCGTGGTGTGGTACCACAATTTGGAGAAGAAATTGAAGGAAGATTGGAGGGAGTTGGCTGATGCTTTCCTAAAGCAGTATGTCACTGACCTAGAGATCGATCTGTCACTCCGTGATCTAAAGAATGTTAAGCAGAAATCGGAGGAGAGTTTTAAGGAGTATGTGGACCGATGGAGGGGTCAGTTGTTGAAGATGCAGACTAGGCCTTCAGAGAAGGATCAGATTAAGATGACTATCAAGGGCACCAAGCCCTCCATTTACAGCAAGTTGAGGAGGATGACCTCCATGATTGCAGACTTTCGGAAGTTGAGGGAAATTGTCATGGATATTGAAGAGGAAGAGGTCGAGAATAGAAAATTCTATGGTCTGAACAGGAGGCCCATTGGGGGAACATCGGGAACAAAGCCCGTTTCTGCTGAGATTGCCGCTATCCGGAACCGGAGATTTTCCAACTTGGAAGACCCCTGTCAAAGGTGCTAGAGAAACTGAAGAGGTAAGGCTCTTAAAAACCTTGGAAGCCAAACCATTACCCAATCCCCTACCATCACATTATAACCTAAGCATTTACTGTCACTTTCACCAACAAAAGGGCCATGACACTGACAATGCGCCCGACTCCGTCATGAAATCCAAGACCTGATAGATTCAAAAAATACCTGACCCAGAAACAGAACAGCCTGACACACACAGAAAAACCTTTACCCAATTACCGTTCCGTACCACCACCAGCCTATATGATCAATTCTGGCCTCCCAGAAGACCTTGTCCTAAAATCCTTTCACCCTCAAGCCATTTGCCTGGGAATCTTGGATAGTACTAGTGAAGATGAGGCTGAGCAGGGGAAAAACTTTTGGCTTGATTTCTCTAGCAGTGACGAGGAAGAAGTAAGGGGAATGACGCGCAGTGGTCATTTTTACAATGATATGGCGGAGAAGGGTAAGAAAGTTTTGACAGATGGTAGAGAAGTGGTTGAGACTGCAGAAAACACTGAGGAGGATATAGTGCTGAGGCAATTGAGGAAGACTAGAGCACAATGAGTATTTGGGAACTGTTATGTGCATCTCGGGAGCATAGGCAGGCTATGGTTGAAGCCTTGAGCAAGATTATGGTACCAGAAGACGCCAACCATGCAATGTTTGTTGGGTCAGTTCAGAAAGAAGCTTTGCAGATATCTTTTTCTGAGGATGAACTCCCAACATAGGGGAGAGAAATCATAACAGGCCTCTATTTATCAGGGCCGAGGTGAGGGGCAAGAGAACTTCATGTGTGATGGTGGATGACGGTTCGTCCATTAATGTGTGCCCGCTGAAAATTCTGGCGAGATTGGGTATGAAAGCAGCAGACTTGGACCCCTCCAGTATGACTATTAAGGCTTATGATGACAGTAAAATGGGAGTTGAGGGTACCTTTGTGGCTATGGTCAAGGTAGGACCGATTGAAGATGAGGTTGAGTTCACAGTACTGGACATCCCAGCTACTTTCGCCTTATTGTTGGGAAGGCCTTGGTTTCACAAACTTGGGGGCGTGCCTTCCACTTTACATCAGATGATCAAGTTCCTGTATGAGGGAGAAGTTGTTACCATCCGGGCTGAGTTAGACAATGTCGTGGCTGCCTTGGAGATACAACCTTTCACAAGGTTTCAGGTGTCAGCTACTTTTGAGGAGTGGGTGGATCCTAGGGTGGCTAGGATTATGGAGAAAATGAAGTTTGAGCCGGGTAAAGGTTCAAAATTACCAGATTTCAGAGGACAGACTACTCGGAAGGGTTTGGGGTATAAGTCTGATGAAGAAAAGCCAAAGGTCAAGAAAAAGGGCCTGAAACTGATGGAATGTTTTGTGAAAGCTTCAGGATATCAAGGGGAGCCTGAACCTATGTAAGTTAATGGAATTGTAGTACCTGGGTTTGAGATCTTCCAGGATATGTTGGGTAAGAAGCTGATAGTTGAAGAAACTATGGAGAAAGAAGAAGAGAATTGGGAGGAAGAACTGATGAAGTTGGAGAGCCTGACTCTGGGGAGGACGAAAAGCCTGAGGAAGACCTGATTGCAGAGGAAGAAGTTTCTATAGATGATGAAGACATTTACCTTCCTGATTTGTTTGAATGTACTTCCGCATTATCCAATAATAAAGACATCTCTTTTGCTTACTTGCCTGAGTCATTTCCATTTACACTGCACGAATCAAGCATATTTATCATCAGTTCAGCCAGAACTATTGCATTTAACTTGGGTACACTTGAGAACCCCAAGGAAATTCTGATTGCAAGTGAAGTAACCTCCAAAGAGAGGGAGAAACTAGAAGAAGTGTTGGTCAGATATGCCAAAGTGTTTGCTTGGTCCTATGAGGACATGCCTGGGGTAGACAGAAACATTACCCAACACACGATACCAACTTATCCGAATATGAGGCCAGTAAAACAGAAACTCCGACGGATGAGACCGGAATGGGTTGAGAAAGTCAGAGAGGAAGTTAAGAAACAGATAGATGTGGGGTTCTTGGAAGTAGTAAAGTATCCCGAGTGGTTGGCTAATATAGTGCCGGTGCCGAAGAAAGATGGGAAGGTCAGAATGTGTGTAGACTACAGAGATCTCAACAAGGCTTGTCCGAAAGATGATTTTCCTCTACCGCATATAGATGTTCTGGTTGATAGTGCGGCTTTATCTGCTATGTATTCATTTGCAGATGTATTTTCAGGTTACAATCAGGTTCTCATGGCTGAGGAAGACAAACATAAGACTGCATTTGTTACTGAGTGGGGTACTTATTGTTACAAGGTTATGCCGTTTGGGCTTAAGAATGCGGGGGCTACTTATCAGTGGGGCCACTACACTTTTCCATGACTTGATGCACAAAGAGATTGAGGTGTATGTGGATGACATGATGGTAAAATCAGAGACAAGAGTTGGGCATATTGAAGCACTGGAAAGGTTCCTTCAGAGAGTTGACAGATACAACCTGCGGCTTAATCCCAAGAAATGTGTGTTTGGGGTGACATCAGGGAAATTGCTTGGTCATACAGTGGGAATGGGCGGAATAGAGGTAGACTCCGAAAAGATCAAGGTAATCACAGAAATGCCTGCACCGAAGACAGAAAAAAAGTCAGAGCATTCTTGGGGAAGATTAAGTACATCAGTCGGTTCATCATCGCAAGTTGACATCAGTATGTGAGCCTATCTTCAAACTGTTGAGAAAAGATCAGCCAGTGAGATGGAATGAATAGTGTCAGACAGCCTTCGACAAGATCAGAGAGTACTTGGTAAAGCCTCCTGTATTGAAACCTCCGAGACCGGCAGACCTTTGATATTGTATTGGCTATAGAATCAGAAGCACTGGGGGCAATGATGGTACAGGCTGATGAGACAGGGGTAGAACATGCAGTCTATTATCTGAGTAAGAAGATGCTCCCGTATGAGGCTCGGTATCAAGAAGTTGAGAAGATCTGTCTTGCCATGGTATGGGCTTCCAGAAAGTTGCGACATTATTTCCAGTCATACAAGATCCAGGTAGTGGCAAAGGAGAATCCTCTGAAGTATCTTCATTCGGTGCCTTCACTAATGGGAAAATTGGGCAGATGGTTGGTATTGCTGACAGAGTTTGACATTGAGTATCTCAGCTCCAAAGTGATCAAAGGGCGAGCAGTAGCAGAGTTTCTGGCATTGCAACCTGTTGAGGGGATCAGTATAAGTTTGAATTTCCAGACGAAGAGATCCAAGCAATAACAGTTCAGAGATGGAAGATGTATTTTGACGGAGCCGTGAATTACAAAGGAGCCGGAATTGGGATCGTGATAGAACCCCCAAGGGAGAGACTTTGCCTTTAGCCAAGAGGTTGACATTCAGAGTGACTAATAACATGACCGAGTATGAAGTATGTGCTTTTGGTTTGATAGCATTGATAGCCTTGAAGGCCGGGAGTGTGGAAGTCTACGGAGACTCTATGTTGGTGGTCCAGCAGATGCGAGGAGAATGGGAATTGAAAGAAGAATGGTTGAAACCTTACCTTTTTTACCTCAGAAAGTTGGCACAGGTTATCCCCGAGTGTAAGTTTCAGCACTTACCGAGAGAAGAGAATCAGATGGCAGATGTATTGGCTACACTTGCAGCAACTTGGGAAAATCCAGAAAAGTTAGTGATGAGACCGTTGATACTGACAACAGCAAGCAGACCTGTTTATGAGGTAGAAAGAATTCTGGAAGTTGAGGTCGACGATGGTAAACCTTGGTATATGACATTCAAAGGTATCTGGAACATGGTGAACTCCCGGAAGGGGCAGGCAGAAAAGACAGAATAGCCATTCAGAAGTTAGCTTCCCTGTATGTGATTTTGAAAGGGGAACTATACAATAGGCAAGCAAACGGTATTCAGTTGAAATGTTTGAGAAAAGAAGAAGCCCATCACATAATGGAAGAAATACACGCCGGGGTATGTGGTCCGCACATGAACGGGTTGAATCTGTTCCGCAAGATAGTGAGACAAGGTTTTTATTGGTCAACCATGGAAACAGACTACGCGATGATGGTAAAGCACTGTTATGATTGTCAAGCACATGGTAATTTGAATCACTTACCGCACACAGAGTTGCACGGGCTGTCAGAACCGTGGCCTTTCTCAGCATGGGGAATTGATATGATTGGAGAAATTCGACCGAATGCATCGAATGGGCATCGATTCATAATAGTGGCAGTAGATTACTTCTCGAAGTGGGTGGAAGCCGAATCATTCCGTAATGTTACAAGCAAATCAGATGGCAAAGTTTATAGCTCGGAACCTCATTTGTCGTTATGGTATGCCGCATCATGTAATGACAGACAACGGGGTTCAGTTCCAAGGAGAGACGAAGGCAATGTTACAGAGGTACGGGATAGGCCACCACAAGTCATCACCGTACAGGCCGTAGGCAAATGGGGCAGTTGAGGCAGCCAACAAGACTATAAAAATGATTTTAGCCAAGATGACAGAGAACTGCAGAGATTGGGCCGAGAAACTACCATATGCTTTGTGGGGGTACAGAACATCAGTAAGGACAGCAACAGGGGCCACACCCTACTCTTTGGTCTATGGAATGGAAGCAGTGTTACCAGTAGATATGGAAATACAGTCTATGAGAGTATTAGCAGAGGCAGAATTACCGGAATAGAAGTGGGTCGCACAGAGGTTTGATCAGTTAGCACTATTGGATGAGAAGAGAACGAAATCTTTGTATCACATGCAGTTGTATTAGAAGAGACTAGCCCGAGCATTCAATAAGAAATTACGTCCCACAAAGATCAGGAAAGGTGATTTGGTACTTAAGCAGTCGAGGCCGTCGAAGACAGATCCGAGAGGAAAATTCAGACCTAACTGGGAATGACCTTACATAGTGCAGAAGGTAATGGGAAATGGGGCAGTGAGGTTATCAAACTTGGAGGGGAACGAGTTCTCCGAGCCGATCAACGTAGACAGGTTGAAGCAGTACTTTGCCTGAGGGAGAGAAGACCGAGCAGTCACCACGGGAATTGGCAGAAGACCTAACCCAACGGAATAAGAAAATCATTCATGCATACACGTAACATTGCATTCTCTAAGTGTTTGTTTTGTTTTGTGTTCGTAGGTTTGAAGAAAGGAGAAAGCGGCAGAAACGAACCAAGCAGTGTCAGCGCAATTTCAGTTTTTGGGATGAGTCCCAAGGGGCGAGGCCCGTATCAGCTTGGGGGCGAGGCCCATATCATGTCGGCTTGGGGGCGAGGCCCATATCAGCTTGAGGGCGAGGCCCCCGTTGTCGGCTGTAGTTCCGGGTTGAGGTGCCCAGGGTCGAGATACCCACTACATCATCAGTTCGAGGGCGAGGTCCCTATGGTTAGCGGTGTTGGGTCGAGGTGCCCCCGTTGTCGGTTGTAGTTCCGGGTCGAGGTGCCCAGGGTCGAGGTACCCACTACATCATCAGTTCGAGGGCGAGGTCCCTATTGTCAGCGGTGTTGGGTCGAGGTGCCCAGGGTCGAGGCCCCCGTTGTCAGTTGTAGTTCCGGGTCGAGGTGCCCAGGGTCGAGGTGCCCACTACATCATCAGTTCGAGGGCGAGGTCCCTATTGTCAGCGGTGTTGGGTCGAGGTGCCCCCGTTGTCGGTTGCAGTTATTGAGATGCGTCCCAGGATCAAGGTCCACTGCAGCACCAACTCAGCTCGAGGCAGCAGCCGAGCCAGGTAAGTGAAAATGCGTTGCATAACTTTGATAGGATTGTTCAAAGTCACACACTGCACAAGTGCCATCAAAGTGGGGGCGACTGTAGGCATTGCATTTTCGCATATGAAACCCGATGATGAGTCTCAGTTGGAGGCACTACCTTTTTAGCTAAGGATATTGCGGGAAACGTAGGTCGGAATGGGAAATTCAGAATAAGTACGTCATCAGATTCATTTCGCAAGTTCACTGTCTTCGTTAGTGCTGCGTTCGTTACTTCGTTCGAACGTCAGGCAGATTGCGGACGTTCGTGTAGCGTTCGAATGGGCGTTCGAACGGCGTCGGTATTTCTGGTTTTTTGCTGCTAGCCTCGCCCCCAGCCCAATTAGCCCCCCAAAGCCCATAAAACACATCCCAATTAATAAAACACATTTAAAACACATGGGAAATTAAATTAAATATTAATTAAATAAATAAATATTAAAATGTATTTGAATTAAATAAACTATTTAAACCATTTACCAATTAAATAAAACAATATAATCATACCTAATTAAGACAAATCAAATATATTAACTTCATAACTAAACAAATCACATACTAAATTAAAAAAAATATCATGCCTAATTAAAATCAATTATAACAAATTAAAGATATTGTATTCCTAATCTAAACCAATTTGTCCCCCCTCAATCTTTGACTTTCCTTGCTCAACACAAATCAAATCACTTCCTTGTAAGACAAGGTGAAGCCCTAGCATTTCTCTATATAAACCACACCTCTCCAAGGCATTCCCCCTCCTAATTTTTGACACCCATTACAAGAAAAAAGAAGCAAAGAATTTCCAACCCCCCCTCTCCAAGCTCTCTATTCACGCATATTACCACAAAAAAATAACAAATTTCTCTTCATCTCCTTCCCTCACATCACCGAAAAATACACCAATACAGCAGCCCTTCGCACGTCAAAAACACAGCCCCATAAGCCTCCCTATATCACCGAAACAACAGCCCCATAAACCTCCCTGCAGTACCGAAAAACTGCACTCCTATTAGCCCTCAAACAGTCCCTAAAATCCCTAAACCAGTAACATAACAACTACACTTATAATCCTTAAAATAATCACACAAGACTACACTAAAAACCCATAAAAAAACACTCGGAACAGTCCGTTGAGATGTCAAAACATGTGACCTGAACAGTGAGCAGCAAAACAGAGGCCGAACAGCAGCAGAAACGGAGACCGAACAGCAAGCAAAACAACAAAACAGTGAGCTATGACGCTAACCAGTGAACCGGAGAAGTTGAGGAGCTTTACCCTTCCGACGTCCGTGAAACGCAAGCCTGAAAGCTGGCAAAAAGGTTAGACCTGAGGGTATTTTCCACACTCGATTTCTGTTTTACTTGTATTATTTATTGAGTATTGCTTGCATGATTGTCATGTTGAAATGTATATTGTGGCCCTTGAGTAGATAAATATGCATGAATTATGAGATGTTGTATTTTGTGGCTTTGGAATAAAGATGAGAGATGTGTCAACTCTCGCGGTATATCAGATGGAAACCCTGACATAAATTTCATAGCCGATTCCGAATGGACGGTAGTATGATCTGTACTCGGGATACAACTCCATGGCTTAGCAAGTGCGATGAAAGGTCCTCTAATTGAAGAGGTTAAAACCCTTTACCACGATGCTTTGCCGCGCCGGTTGATTTGTGTTCGGTTGAATGCAAGATACGTTCAATCGGGCATACTAAGTTCGATATTATTTTTCTTTATCCTTTGTATGCATGATTCAATCAAACACATGGGCTTAGTAAGTGCGATGAAAGGTCCTCTAATTGAAGAGGATAAAACCCTTTACCACGATGCTTTGCCCCGCCGGTTGATGTGTGTTCGGTTGAATGCAAGATACGTTCAATCGGGCAAACTAAGTTTGATTTTATTGTTTTTTATCCTTTGTATGCATGATTCAATCAAGCGCATGGGTTAGTAAGTGCGATGAAAGGTCCTCTAATTGAAGAGGTTAAAACCCTTTACCACGATGCTTTGATGTGCCGGTTGATGTGTGTTCGATTGAATGCAAGATACGTTCAATCGGGCATACTAAGTTTGATATTATTGTTTCTTTATTCTTCGTATGCATGATTAAATCAAGCGCATGGGCTTAGTAAGTGCGATGAAAGGTCCTCTAATTGAAGAGATTAAAATCCTTTGCCACGATGCTTCACCGCGCCTCGTATTTCGCTATTTGCTTTTTATGTATGTATTGCATCACATTTTGTGCATCAGGTCTGTTCCTGTTCGAACGCGTTTATCAAACGCATATACGAATGCGACCCTTCTGTTTCCCGTTCGAACGCGTTTTACAAACGCTACTCGAATGCGCATGCATTTCGTTTCATCAGGTCTGGGTCTGTTCGAACGCGTTATCGAACGCTATACGAATGCGAACCTTCTGTTTCCCGTTCGAACGCGTTTTACAAACGCTACCCGAACACACACGCACTTTCTTAGTCTTATCATGCATCAGGTCTGGTTCCGTTCGAACACGTTCTCGAACGCTATACGAACGCGAACCTTCTGTTTACCGTTCGAACGCGTTTTCAAACGCTACGCGAACGCGCACCCACTGAACTGAGTCCTTTTCATCAGATTTCATACATAGTTTTCCTAGTAGCTATCCCCATATGTATGAGTACAATGTGTTTAATGTATTACGCTTCATATGCCTATGTCATGATAACATTTGAGTATTATTTCTTGTGGTATATCGGATGGAAACCCAGACATAAATTCCGTAGCCGATTCTGAATGGACGGTAGTACGGTCTGTACTTGGGATACAATTCTACATACCACTTGAGAAGGTGCTCACATGTGTGCTTGCGTGGTTAGTATGTGTGCTTGTGTTTTCTTGAATATAATATGCCAATGAAGTTGTATGTTTGTCGCTCCTTTGATGTACTTTCAAGCATGCAATCTTAGATGTGAAATATATGTAAATTTAGGTGTAAGTTTTATTTTGTACATGTGAATTTAGAAGCCTGATACTCTTGGAAATAAGTGCTACTTAAGCCTGATTAAATTATTACATAAATCCTTTCATTACAAGTGGCATAAGTAAGGGACCATTCCGAACCCAACGTTTGAGGTCTTCCTTGCGAGGGGTGAGTGCGGCCTTAAATCTCATTTTCCCGGTTCACACCGGGTGGCGACTCCATTATTCTCCGGTTTAGTCCCCCGTGGCTACTCCGTACTCCCGACCGGGCCGCGAGCCCGGGACAGCATGCGTCGTCCAGTTTCTATGTCCCACAGCATCACTATTTGTAAAAGACATTGTAGTTTTTGTACAAATTAACTATGTGACAATGGAAATTGCTATTTTATCATTTTATAATTAGATTACTTGAATATATAAATGATAAAAGTCCTTATGATTAGTTCCGCATTATAAGATATGAGACAATATCATTCCACAAAGGTTTAATCATTAAATATCCCTAGTCGTAGTATTATCGAGACTGGACATCGATAATGCGGAATAGACTAGTATTGCACTTGTGCGTGTTATGGAAGCGTAACAGCATTGTTCTTATATATTTAAGTATTGGATGCTTATGCAAGTGTGATATGAGGTTGTGTTTGCCGATGGTACGGAAACAGCTTCGCTCTGGATAGACCCCTCAGAATCTCATTGGTAGTATGACTATGTGTCTATGGGAATCCGATTCAGGGTAGGTGTTATTGGTCTTAACCTGAGACTTGTATCGCTAATACTTGCGACAATCAATACGCTTTGGTTTTGGTCTTCCGGGACTTTTACAGGTTCTGTGTACGCCTCTTCTGGGTTTATTGAGAATCGTAGTGTATTGGGTGTGATGTCAAGATGGAAGTATCGCTTCAGTCATATGAAGATGATGATCACGCAGGGATACAGAACTGGTTCTCTATTATGTTGCAACTATCGGGATAATATGACAAGGTCATGATTATCCGATTATAGAGACTAGTTTCTTGTGATCCGATATATGCTTCGTACGGGGCAGACACTATTCCAGCCCCAGGCCTTGTATGTGACATATGATACTGGATCGCAATACGCAATACTACGTATACTACGCCTGCTATAGATTATATATTCCTTAAAGAATATTTCTGGAGAATTGGGTAGGCATGGCGCTTTGCTAGAAGCCAACCATGTCTCGTAAATCGGTAAGAACGTGGTACGGGTACGCACGTATTCAGATAGTCTGACAACCGGATTTACTGGCAACATATCCAGAGATCTCATGGGTCACTTCCCGAAGATTCACCGATGATGTATGACTCGAACATAATTAATCTGGGATTAATTAGAAGAGAGAAAAATTAATCTAGGATTAATTACGGTGGGAATTTATCTGGGATAAAATTCAATTAAAAGAGAGAGAACGATTAATTTGGAATTAATCAATTAAATAATATATTCGATATATTAAATGAAATTAGATTTCATAACGGAATTAAAATTGGATTTTAATTCGGGCGAACGAATTAGTTTAGAATTAATTCGCGAGCAGCTATAATAGTAATTTTGCTAGGCATAATTATTTATTTAAATTTGATTTAATTACGTCGCAACGGAAAATTCGTTAATTCGGAATTAACGAACTCGAGCCCGGAATGTGTTTGCGGGCCCACTCAGATTTTAAATTAAAGTAAGGCCCACAAGTCACATCACAACTTACATCACTTGTCCATCAAGTGTCAAAGTTGAGTGATGAGAGTGGTTGTGGACATTTAATGTAATTTTCCCTCCAAAATTTGCTTTAGCTTTTTGGAAAAGCATATATCAAATTTGAGAGATTTTTTGGTATTAGGCTTTTTTAGAAAAAAAAAACACAAAATTAAAAAGCTCTATCATCTCCCTATTTCTCTTATTGCCGTGAACCACTAAGAACAAAAGGGGAAATTTTGTTGCAAAATTTTCCTAGTGCTAGCACATAAAGAATCATACAAAGGTGATAGGGAAACTTTTCCAATAGAGTTTGGAATTCACTCTTCAAGCTTGGAGCTCAACATACAAATTCAAAGAGGAACTTGGAGCACTTCAAAGGAGGTACAAGTTTTGAACTTTCTATCTACATCCAACCGAGCATTGTGAGTATATTTTCCACTATATTCCTTTGTGTATTCACACATGTTTATGCTTATTAGATCTTGGGATTGATCTTAGAGACCCGACAATGGTATCATGAGCCTATTTAAGCATGAAATTGAATTAGGGTTCTTAATCTTGAATTTGGGTATTTTTGATTTGAGCATGATTTAATCAAATTGTCTGTTTGAGTATGCTTAGATAATGTTAACTTAGAGTTATGCATGATCAATTTTATGAAAAATAATTGGATTAATTTTCCCTAAATCTATAGGCATGGCCGAATGTAGTAGGTACCCTAAGCTCATGGTGATTTTAATTTTTAGACCATTGGATGAGTTTCAAATGAATGGATAAATTGATTTGTGATTTAATTGGATTGAAATCAAAATTAATGAAAAAAATCCTAATTTGCCGTGAGCATTAGAGCATGTTAATGGATTGATTTTGCTTCAATAACGTTGGACATATATTGAATATAATAAAGCATGATTAATTATGTAAATTGGTATTTTGGAAATATTAATTTAAATAATTAATTATGGCTATACACTTTAATTAAATAAATTGTGATATTTGGAATATTAGAATTTAATTAACTAGGCTTAATTTGGAATTGGGCTAAAATTGTTGTATTTGGGCCTAATGGGCTTGGTTGGGCCAAGTTGGTTTAGGACAATTGGATTGGATCCAAATTGGGCCTAAACCATTCCATTAAGTCCAAATATAACTAATGGACCTTTAAATAATTAATTGGGCCTAATGGGCCAAAATTAATTTTATGGCAAAGGGTGATTCCTTATTGGGCTTTGGTTGCCAAAGTCCATGCCTTAAGAAATTAATTGAAAGCCCATTGGACTTTAATTAAATTGACATTGGATGTTAATTGGGCTTTGAGACCCATTAAGATTAGATTTAGAATCTAAATCGTAAAGGCACATTAAAAGTGTAATTATTTAATTTGGAATTAAAAAAAGAATTAGTATTGAATACAAATTAAATCGGATTTAAAATTATAGTTGGATATAATTCAAGAATACGCACTTGGAGTACTTATTCTTAAACGAGTTGGACTCACGCAAATCAAATCGATGTTTGAACATTGGATGATCACTTAATTCAAAGATTAATTAATTGGATTAGATTGATTGAATAATATGCTTTGTGTGAATACATGGATGTATTGTATGAATAATGTATATCGAATGGATATTAGATGGGTGAGGGCAATTTTGGAAATTATTGTAATAAATTTAGAATTTATTAAATTGGACCTGCGTGTCCAGCCTTTATCTCTCGATTCTTTGTAATTGTTTTCTCACCAATTCCCATCAATTTTTTTTGTAAAAGTTAATGAAATATCAGAAATAATAATTACAGGAGCTAAGGGGCATCCCCCAGTAAGGCAGAAGCCTACTAAGTCAACAATAACAACAAGCTAAGGCTCGCAGCCCGAAAGAAGAATAAAGCCCCAAAGGCAAGTAAAAGATAGAGACAAAGCCCAACCAAATTAATAAAATAACAAAGCTATTAGAAGCCCATTCACTGGTCCAAAATCGAAGCTTGAAAGAATAACTCCACCCCAAAGCTGCAAGCGAGCCTCTAAACTGGAAGAAGCCAAAAGCAGGCTTACAAAAAACGAGCCCACGCAATCTTTAGAAAGGCCCGCTGGCCCAAACAAATAACGCAGCTCAAGGACAAGGCCCGAGCCGAGCCACGTGCGCCATGCAGCACAAACCCTAATCTGGATGCAGATCCCATGCACTAAGGACATGAGAAGGGAGGTTCCACTTCTTGGAAGAGTTGATGAAGAGAAGTCGCTCTCTGATCTGGTTCAGAATTTCTTTAATAATTTTTGGTCTCGGCCTGGCAGTATTCTGGAAAATTCGACTATTTCTTTCATACCAGATAGCATAAACTGTGGCAGCAATGGCTAGTCGACCAATTAGATGCTGAAAGTTATCTTTGCTGATTAGATGGGTGGAAGCCCAGGTGATGATTCGCTGCAGAGAAAGGGAAGGCCATCACACCAAGGTCTTCACGGCTATCGCTTCCCAGACTTGAGTTGCAAAGGGGCATTTGAAAAAAATGTGATTATGTGTTTCACAGGCAGATTTGCAGAGGACACAAACCCCTGAGGTAGTGACTCCTCTGTTGGTGATTCTGTCAGTTGTCCCCAAGCGATTTTTAAAAGCTAACCAAAGAATGAAAATGTGCCTAGGTATATGCCCACTGAACCAGATAACCTTATGGGAGGTTATCTTGTTGTTTCTATTACGAATGTACTCCCAAGCAGCCTTAACAGAAAAATTAGGGCTCCCATTCCAAAGGAGGATGTCTTGGTTGTTCGAGCAAGGGGGCCAAGATATCGACTGCCAAATCGCTGTAAGGTCCGGGTTGCTGATTGGAAATTTCCAATGGCCATTCTCAATAATGTCTGACACTTTTGCATTCAGAGCTAAACCCGTGGAGTATATAGTTCTAGGAGAGCTGATGTCGTATAAGGGCCCTTGGGGGAGCCAGTTATCCAGCCATAAGAAGGTGCCATCTCCATTACCAATCTTCTGAGTGATCATTGTTCGGCAAAGAGGACGACTGTTGAGGATATTCCTCCAAGTCCACGAAGATGAGTTGTTACAGCGAGCATTCCATAGCGACTTGCCTTTGAGAATAACAGTGTGAATCCATGAAGCCCATATAGAGTTTTTTCCATGAAGAAGTCTCCAAATATGCTTAATGATAGCTGCCCGGTTCCATTCCTTAGTTCTAATTATCCCCAGACCTCCCTCGACCTTTGGAAAGCATATAGAAGACCATGCAAATTTAGCTCCAGAAGTTTTAAGAGAAGGCCCTTTCCAGAGGGAGGCCGAAAGAATGCTGTCTATTTTTTTTATTGTCGCTTTGGGCAGAAGAAACATAGAAGACCAATAGACCTGGATTGCAAAGAGAACAGACTTGATGAGTGATGAGCGGAAAATATATCAATATTTACCGCCCCTTTTGATTAATATTTTGTTTAGTTTCTCGGGTTTGATGAACGTTTTGATGTGTTTTAGTTTATTTTGTAGATAAAATAATATCGGGTCTCAATGAAATCATTTAGGATGAAATATGGGTCAAATAATGTCAATTATTGGACTTGATATTTTATTTTGGAGATTGGAAACTTGAAAGGGCGATTTGACGAAGTGCAGTTTTGGAAATTCCAGTTTTGTGCATCTGTCGTATTTTGGGCATAACTTTTTACTCAGATATCGGATTGAGCTGATTCAAGTGCCAGATTAAAGAAGACTCAAAGTTATACAACTTTGAAAGAGAAAATATTTTCAAATTCTGATGATTTCATGACCGAAATTGATGAACCATCCAGAAGTGTGTGGAGTGTAATTATTAAAAGTCATTATCAATCATTTTCAAAGCAAAATATTAATTAATTAATAATTAATAAAAATTATCAAATCAACACCAAACAAGATAAGCAATTAGTGGAGCAATTATGGATTTGGTGGAGTAATTAGTGGAGAAATTAATAATGGATTTGGTGGAGAATTTGATGGATGATTTGATGGTGGCAAAATTTTGCCTATAAATACCAAGCCATTTCATTTGTAAAATTCATACTTTCTTCTTTGAAATTCTTAATGAATAAATAAGAAGATTGTATCTAGTTTGTTTATTTTTAGTTTTCAGTAATTAATTTTCAGTTTCGCACTTTCTTTTCTTTACTTTTCAGTTTTTACTTTCCGCAATTTACTTTTACGCACATTACTTTTCTTTCTTTAATTTTTCAGTTTTTACTTTTCAGTAATGAGGAGGTAACTTCCCCAGCTAGGGTGAAAGGTAATTCTTTTACTATTGCTATTTAGATTAATCTCCCTTAAATATAATATATTCACTATTTAAAATATTGACTTAAAAAGGATACCGCTATATTGGTCGGTTGGTAATTCATTTTAATCTGGTTTTAACCTGACTAATCAAGGATACCGCCAGATTGGTCGGTGGGTAATTAAACTTTCTTACCGCCTATATGGCAGGTTCATGGACAAATCTTTTTACCGCCTTAATGGCCAGTTGGACTTAATTTGACTTAATCAGGTTACCGCCTATATGGCTGGTTGGTAATGTTATCACAAGTTTATATATTATATTATGGGAGATATCTAAATTAGTAGTAGTAAAAGTAATTCCTTTTACCTTAGCATTTTATTGTAATTTACTTTTCAGTATTTACTTTACCGCATTTTTACTTTATGTCTTTTATTTTATTTAAGTTTTTACTACCTGTAAATATGTGTCGTAACTAAGCCAGTTATCTGGGGTTGTGATGAAATCCAATATCACCGGTTTATAAGGGGTTAAATTATAGTTTGGGCAATATAAAGGTTTATTTATTGAGTCTTAATCCTAATGCTTTTTATTAACTGGCCATTAATAAAATTGAATTGGTAAATCTAAAATGAACTAGACATAGGGATTTTAGGTTTAAGACCTTAGACTTAATAGCCCACGATCTTCCTTGAGGATAGATAACCCTTTAATAGATTTCCTTACAGGATAGGAATATACCTGTCGGGCGGGGGTAGCCATAATTGGAACTTAAACTTAATGAATCCAGATAATTTGGTTGACATAGACATATGGTTCAATTGGGTTAAACTGGGTATTTGTGTCTGACCATCGACAGAGGCTTACACATAATTTAGTGTTCCAGGTTAATAAATCAATATATTACCCAACTTTAAGATAACCACTTCATCTTTAAAATGATATTGGAAGAAATCACAACCCTAGATAGTTTTTAATATTAAATTTTCTTAAAATCTACTTTCGAACAATGTTATTTACTTGTTTTTAAATTTAGAATCGTCACCATTTCAAATCAATCAAACAACCTGTTAGATACTAGTAATCATTTGACCTCATAAAATTAATAGATTAGATATTAAGTCCTCGTGGGATCGATATTTTTATACTACTTGAACGATACGTGCGCTTGCGTTATACGTGTGTGTTTACGCCGGTCAATGAGTTGCAACCGACCTGCAAAGGAAAGAGAGGATGCAGTCCAAAGCTTGATCCTGAAGAGAATTCTCTCAAGGAGAGGCTGGCAGTCTCGGTGTTTCAGCCTAGTTGTAATAAGGGGTATACCGAGGTATCTGACTGGAAGTTGCCCTAAGGAGAAGCCCAATGTGTTAAGGATTTCAGCTTTCAGATCTTCTTGAACTCCAGAGAGAAAAACTTGGCTTTTTTCTTTATTTGGACAAAGGCCTGAGAGGTCAGTAAAGTCTCTAAGGGCAGCTTGAACAATGGAAATCGACTGAATGTTTGCTCTGGCAAAGATCATTAAGTCATCCGCAAAACAGAGGTGGGTGATTCGATTCTTGCCACATCTCCAATGGTGAGTAAAGCTCGAGTCTGCTGTGGCTTTAGTAAGGGCTCTGTTTAACCCTTCCATAGCAATCACAAAAAGGTAAGGGGAGAGGGGGTCGCCCTGTCTGAGACCCCTAGAGGATTTGAAGAAACCATGAAGCTCGCCATTGAGTATGACTGAGAAGTGAGCTGAGGTGATGCATTTGGTGATCCATTCAACCATCAAGGGGGGAAAACCCATTGCATTTAACGCCTCAATAATGTAGCTCCAACTGATGGTGTCAAAAGCTTTTAGGATGTCTACTTTAATGGCACACCTGGGAGATCCATTGAGATGGTAGTTCCGGAGCAGCTCTTGAGAAAGCATGATATTATCTGTGATGAGTCGTCCTTGAATGAAAGCACTTTGAGAGGGGCCAATAATGTCAGGCAAAACTGCTTTAATTCTGCTACTTATAATCTTAGCAATACACTTATAAATCACTGTGCAACACGAAATATGACGATAGTCGTTTAGGCTGGTTGGGCTCTCTACTTTGAGAACAAGGGCAATAGCCGTCGAATTAAACATCGAGGGATGGTGCCATTCAAAAAGAAATAGTGAATGGCCGAGAGAAATTCAGGGCCGATGATACCCCAAGCTTTTTTGAAGAAGCAAGAGGTGAATCCATCCAGTCCGGGAGCTTTGTTATCAGGGATAGAGTTAAGGGCTCTGATAATCTCATCATCAGAAATGGGAGTGATCAAAGCAGCTGCTGTCTCAGGATGGATTTGATTCATGAAGTGATCCAAAGGTCTTCGGCAAGTGGTTTGCTGAGGTGAAGAAAGCAATTCCTGGAAGTAATTCACTGCAAGAACCCCCAAGTCTGCCTTGTCTGTAACCGTGTGACCATCCGGGTTTTTGAGCCAAAGGATTCTGTTCCTGGAGTTCCTGTGAAGTAAAGATTTGAAGAAAAAACTTGTGTTAGCATCCCTCAAGTTTAACCAATGAACTTTTGATCTTTGTTTATAGTGGGCTTCTTCGGCTTTGGAGAGCATGAAGAAATTAGAAGCAGCTTCTCTTTCTCTGGTGAGAAAGAAGGCATCCAGAGGGTTATCATCAAGGTTGGCTTGAGCCAGATGCCAACTGTTGCGAGCATTTTTTACCCTCGTTGATAGATTGGAGAAAAAAGATGCATTAAATTGCTTAAGTGTACTCTTGAGACGGTTGAGCTTCTGAGTGAGGATGAACATGGGGTTTCCCAAAATGGGAATCTTCCAAGAATCTCGAACCACTTTCAAGAAAGCATCATGGTCGGCCCAGTGATTGAGGAATTTGAAGTTGCCTTTGCAATGACTGGTGGACTTTCCAATGTGGACAACCATGGGGCTATGATCAGAGTAGTCACGAGGGAGGAATTGAGCGAATGTTAATGAGGTTTCTTTATTTTATTATGTAATTGGGTAGAAGTTAGAATAGTGCTAGCCGGGGAGAGGAAAAATAGTGATTTGTTCTAGGAATAATTTGTGAGATATCCATCCGCATATCATTATTAATTTATTTATCACGCCTTATTATGCTTTTAGATTGCATGTTTAAGGGTGTATGATGAGACCTAATCAAAGATAATTAATTGATTGCCAATTACACGAAAAACCCTCAATCAAATATTAAGGGTTTTCCTTCCATTGAATGATTCATTCTCAAGATCCAAGATTGACATTGGTTTGTTGGACAAAGTCATGACCTTTGTCCATCGCGGATATGTTTGAATCATGAAGGCTTTGTTTCATATCGCATGTCTTGGCCAAGTTGTGATTTGTTGGCCAAAGTCAATATCATTTCTTGTTCATTGACATCGATTACGAAGCTTTCCAAGGTCAATGGGTCCCGCTTAACTGGAATCATTAAGCTTGTTGAGCCAAAGTCAAGGCTTAGTTGATTCAGAGGAAAAATGTTAGGAAAATATATTGGATATATTGGCATAGATATTGTATATATGTTTCGGACTTGGAGGTCCACCTACCGGATCTAGGAGTTGGATGAGATCCAATTGATCTTAGAGATCTACCTAGTTAAATATCATACAGCTTGTTGGCCAAAGTCAAGGTTGTGTGTTATTTAACGGGATCCTAGCCCACTAGGAAACTAGGTTTCCCGAGTACTCAACAGAGGGTTAGAGGCTCGCCGAAAAATAGTGGGAGGCTAGTATTGAATTTGCAATTTCATTCAAATATTTGCCAATACGCGCTTTCAAATTATTTTGTCAATTATATATATATTTATTAGTTGGACTAATATTTTATTATTTTTCTTGTAACAGTTGGACTGTACCCAAATATCGTTAATTGAATAGTTTGACTATTGTAATTAAGATGACTGGAAAGATCGGGGTTAGAGACATTATCATTGGCGAAAATGTCTTTAATGGCACGAACTTTCCTGATTGGGATATGAACCTCAGGATTGTCCCGGGGGTTGAGAGGATGCTCTATACGATAGAAAGACCTCTCGGGCCTAAGCCCGGAAATGAGCAGCCGCTTGAGCTTGAGCTTTGGAAGACTCATAGCGATGACAACTCAATTGCTCAATCTGTCATGCTCGTCTAACCTATACTATGATGTCAAATGATGGGAAAATTGCTCATAATGATGGGAAAATTGAAGGACCTTCATCGATCTAACCTTAGATCGCAAATGTATGAATTGCAGAAGAAGCTCTTTCACTCTCGAATGTCAGAGGGTACATCTGTTGAGCACCATGTGTCATAGATGATTACTGACATTGAACAACTGGGTCAGCTAGGCATAACCTTTGAGGCTGAGACTTCTATAGATTTGATCTTGCAGTCTCTTCCTAACAGCTGGAGCGGGTTCATCATGAACTATAATAAGATGAACCAAGACCATACTCTTGGAGAGCTGATGGTAATGCTGTGTGAAGCAGAAAAAGAGCTATTGAAGGGCAAAAAGGGGAGGCGCACTTCACTTCAACATCTCAGTCTCCCAAGGCTTGGCTGAAGGCTACTAGAGATGTAAAGAAGAAGAAGAAGAAGAAGAAGAAGAAGGGCAAGGCCAAATCGTCAAAGTCTTCTGGGAAGGCAAATGACAAATCCCAAGATGTATGCCTGCAGTGTGGCAAACGGGGTCATTGGAAGCGTGACTGGCGTGAGTACAAGGCGCACATGAAGGAAATCAAAGCGGGCAAGGCACCGGCTTCAGGTATATTTGTTATAGAAATAAACATGTCTACTTCTAGTTTTAAAAATTGGATTTTTGATTCTGGTTGTGGTACTCATATATGTACTGATGTGCATGATCTGCAGATTAGCAGGAGACTGGCCTCATGAGAGATTGACCTCCGCGTTGGAAATGGGACTAGAGTCGTCGTTTTGGCCGTTGGGACTTATATTTTGGAACTTCCCTCGGGGCATGTACTTAATCTTTCAGACTGTTATTATGTACCTAGTTTGACTATGAATATTATATATGTATCTTTATTAGCCCAATGTGGGTATACTTTTTTTTTTTAGAAACACTGGGTGTTTTATGTATAAAAATGATATGGAGATATGCAGTGCTGATGTGAATAATGGTCTTTATATTTTGAATATAAATCAATCTCAAACATATAATGTAACAAACAAAAGGCTTAAACTAAGTAACAAAGATGAAACTTATATGTGGCATTTTCGTCTAGGACACATTAATAAGACTCACATATCCACACTTTCGAAGAGTGGGTACTTGGACGGATTTGATCCAAATTCATATGACGTCTGCGAATCTTGTTTATTAGGCAAAATGCCTAAAACACCTTTTAGCGGTAAAGGTACACGTGCCAACGAACTGTTAGCCTTCATTCATAGTGACGTATGTGGGCCCATGTCTAGCCAGGCTAGAGGTGGATATGAATACTTCGTAACCTTTATGGATGATGCATCACATTATGGTTATGTGTATCTTATGAGACACAAGCAGAAACCTTTGAGAAATTCCTAAATGCGGTTTTCCTCGAAAGGGAATTCCTAAATGCAGTGGTTAGTGGGAGGAAAGTAGAACTCGATGAAAATCAGAGTGATATTGTTCCTGACACAGAATCCTTAACGGAACATGAAAAGTTCATCAGGGATGAGACTGTACCACAATCTTCGAATACACAAGAACCGCGTAGATCAGAGAGAGTCAGAAAACAACCTGAAAGGTATGGGTTTCTGATCTTACCTCATGTGGATATTAATCTTATTGAGGAAGATGAACCGGATACGTATGAGAAAGCGATACAAGGTATCGACTCCGATTTATGGCAAGATGCCATGAAATCTGAAATGGATTCCATGTACACCAACCAAGTTTGGACACTGGTTGATGTACCAAAAGGCGTAAAACCTATTGGTTGCAAAGGGTCTTCAAGAAGAAGATCGACATGGATGGCAACATACAAACGTACAAAGATAGGCTTGTAGCGAAAGGGTATCGTCAACGACATGGTGTCGATTACGATGAAACTTTTTCACCTGTTACCATGATTAAATCCATTCGGATAATGCTTGCTATTGCTGCATATTTCGATTACGAGATATGGCAGATGGACGTCAAAACCGCTTTCCTTAACGGAAACCTTTTGGAGGATGTTTATATGCAACAGCCTGACGGTTTTGTCGTACCAAAACATGCAGACAAGGTTTGTAAGTTAAATCGATCCATTTATGGATTGAAACAAACATCGCGTTCTTGGAACCAACGTTTTGATGAGATCATAAAAGAATATGATTTCGTTCAAAACGAGGATGATCCTTGTGTATATAATAAGGTTAGTGGGAGCGCACTGACATTCATTGTCCTTTACGTTGATGATGTATTGCTTATAGGCAATGCCATTCCCATGCTACAATCGGTGAAAGCTTGGCTTTCATTAAAATTCTCCATGAAAGATCTGGGAGAAACAGCCTTTATTCTAGGAATAAAGATCCACCGAGATATATCTAGAAAGCTTCTTAGACTCTCCCAGAGCATGCAAATTGACAAAGTGTTGAAGAGATTCAACATGGAACAGTCTAAGAGGGGACTGTTGCCAGTGTCACATGGTGTCACTCTATCTAAGGACATGTGTCCTAAAACTCAAGATGAAAGAGACAACATGAGTCGGATCCCGTTCGCTTCGGCGGTCGGATCGATCATGTATGCCATGATATGTACGCGACCTGATGTCTCATATACTTTGAGCATGTGTAGTCGCTATCAGGCCGATCCGGGTGATGGTCACTGGATGGCGGTTAAGAATATCCTTAAGTATCTTAGACGAACTAAGGATGCTTTCTTAATCTATGGAGATGGAGAACTTGAGGTAACAAGGTATACCAATGCAAGTTTCCAAACCGATAAAGACGACTGTAAGTCGCAATCTGGGTACATATTTTGTTTGAACAACGGAGCAGTAAACTGGAAATCTTCCAAGCAAGAGACTGTTGTCGATTCAACAACAGAAGTGGAGTATATTACTGCAGCTGAAGCAGCAAAAGAGGCAGTTTGGATCCGTAAATTCCTAATTGGATTAGGAGTAGTTCCGTTAGCAGCTGAGCCCATTCCATTGTATTGTGACAATAACGGGGCTATAGCGTAGGCTAAGGAACCGCGGTCTCATCAATGATCCAAGCATGTTCTTCGACGTTTCCATCTGATTCGTGAGATCATACATTGTGGCGATGTGAAGATCGAGAAGGTCGCATGAGAGGATAACATTGAAGATTCCCTGACGAAAGCTATTCCTCAGCAAAAGTTTGAGCGACATGTACATAGTTCAGGTGTTAGATGCTTGAGTGACTGGCTATAGGCCAAGTGGGAGATTGTTGGACAATTATGACCCATAGCGTCACTATTTGTAAAAGACATTGTGGTTTTTGTACAAATTAACTATGTGACAATTGAAATTGCTATTTTATCATTTTGTAATTAGATTACTTGAATATATAAATGATAAAAGTCCTTATGATTAGTTCCAGATTATAAGATATGAGACAATATCAATCCACAAAGGTTTAATCATTAAATATCCCTAGTCATAGTATTATCGAGACTGTACATCGATAATGCGAAATAGACTAGTATTGCACTTATGCGTGTTATGGAAGCGTAACAACATAGTTCTCATATATTTAAGTATTGGATGCTTATGCAAGTGTGATAGGAGGTTGTGTTTCCCGATGATACGGAAACAGCTTCGCTCTGGATAGACCCCTCAGAATCCCATTGGTAGTATGACTATGTGTCTATGGGAATCCGATTCAGGGTATGTGTATTTGGTCTTAACTTGAGACTTGCATCGCTAATACTTGCGACAATCAATACGCTTTGGTTTTGGTCGTCCGGGACTTTAAAAGGTTATGTGTACGTCTCTTCTGGGTTTATTGAGAATCGTAGTGTATTGGGTGTGATGTCAAGACAGAAGTATCCCTTCAGTCATATGGAGATGATGATCATGCAGGGATACAAAACTGGTTCTCTATTATGTTGCAACAATCAGGATAATATGACAAGGTCATGATTATCCGATTACAGAGACTAGTTGCTTGTGATCCGATATATGTTTCGTACATGGCAGACACTATTCCAGCCCCATGCCTTGCATGTGACATCCGATACTGGATCGTAATATGCAATACTACGTATACTACGTATACTACGCCTATTATAGATTATATATTCCTTAAAGATTATTTCTGGAGAATTGGGTAGGCACGACACTTTGTTAGAAGCCAACCATGTCTCATAAATCGGTAAGAACGTGGTACAGGGTTCGCACGTGTTCGGATAGTCCGACAACCGGATTTACTGCCAACATATCCAGGGATCTCATGGGTCGCTTCGCAAAGATTCACCGATGACGTATGACTCGAACATAATTAATCTGAGATTAATTAGAAGAGAGAGAAAATTAATCTAGGATTAATTACGGCGTGAATTTATCTGGGATAAAATTCAATTAAAAGAGAGAGAACGATTAATTTAGAATTAATCGATTAAATAATATATTCGATAAATTAAATGAAATTAGATTTCATAACGGAATTAAAATTGGATTTTAATTCGGGTGAACGAATTAATTTAGAATTATTTCGTGAGCGACTCTAATAGTAATTTTGCTAGGCATAATTATTTAATTAAATTTGATTTAATTAAGTCGCAACGGAAAATTTGTTAACTCGGAATTAACGAACCCGAGCCCGGAATATGTTTGCGGGCCCACTCGGATTTTGAATTAAAGTAAGGCCCACAAGTGACATCACAACTTACATCACTTGTCCATCAAGTGTCAAAGTTGAGTGATGGGAGTGGTTGGGGACATTTAATGCAATTTTCCCTCCAAAATTTGCTTTAACTTTTTGGAAATTTGAGAGATTTTTTGGTATTAGGTTTTTTTTAGAAAAACAAAACACAAAATTAAAAAGCTCTCTCCTCTCCCTATTTCTCCCATTGCCGTGAACCACCAAGAACAGAAGGGGAAATTTTGTTGCAAAATTTTCCTAGTGCTAGCACATAAAGAATCATACAAATGGGATAGGGAAACTTTTCCCATCGAGTTTGGAATTCACTCTTCAAGCTTGGAGCTCAACATACAAATTCAAAGAGGAACTTGGAGCACTTCAAAGGAGTCAAAAGTTTTAAACTTTCCATCTACATCCAACTGAGCATTGTGAGTATATTTTCCGCTATATTCCTCTGCGTATTCACACATGTTTATGCTTATTAGATCTTGGGATTGATCTTAGAGACCCGACAATGGCATGTGCCAAAATCTCATTTGACG
The DNA here is from genome assembly GCA_019454045.1 of Zanthoxylum bungeanum. NCBI lineage: Eukaryota > Viridiplantae > Streptophyta > Magnoliopsida > Sapindales > Rutaceae > Zanthoxylum > Zanthoxylum bungeanum. The sequence continues at coordinate 44,048 of SKCR01051191.1, read as the reverse complement.
AATAATTAATGTGTATCTAATCGTATTATGTATCAAATACAAATACACAATAATTATTATCGGACAAAATCTCATAATGCATGTGTTGTCGTTTAACAGATTAAACGATCCGAATTAACTCCCTTAATCCGGTGAAGTATAATAAATAATCTGTATTATTCATATCGCGTTGCCCAAGTGCTCAACGAGTACACTTCATATTGTGAGACTCTCTAAGTTTAGGTTTATCCGTCACGAAATCAAATTTCGTGTCTATAATCCACCCACTCATGGATTATGACGACCACAGATAATCTCGCTAAACTATGCAAGCCGAGGTCATTGCATACGTATAATCCCTCTGTCACAGGCTATCCATATTATACCTGGGATATAGATGAGAACATAAAATTTGTTCGGTATAATATAGTCAACTTTTCAATTTACGATCTCTAAATAACACTCGGAATTGATTTCCGAAGTTACACCACGGCTATGGATTTATTAGATCGTAAACACGTGCTGATGCATATGCCCTGTACACAGGACTAACGGATCCTATCTTGATACTCACTAGATATCATGAGCATCAGCCCACACCCAACGAACAGGCGGAGGTCTGATCTAAATAGATCGGTGACGTGACTTTCATCAAAGTGTGAATGATAACTCATATATCCCACTGTGATATCTCAAGTGAAAGGACCACTATGCTCGCTCAAATCGAGAAGATTCCTATTGACGTTGGTGTTGGACAATTATAACCCATAGCATCACTATTTTGTAAAGGACATGGTGTTCTTGTACAAAATTAACCGTGTGACAAAGGAAATTGCTCTTTTATCATTTTGTAATTGAATTACTTAGATATAAAAATGATAAAAGTCCATATGATTAGTATCAGATTAATAAGATATGAGACAATATTAATCCATGAAAGGTTTAATCATTAAATATCTCTAGTCGTAGTATTATCGAGACTGGACATCGATAATGCGGAATAAGCTAGTATTACACTTGTGAGCGTTATGGAAGCTTAACGACATTGTTCTCATATATTTAGGTATTGGATACTCATGCAAGTGTAATAGGAGGTTCTGTTTGCCGATGGTACGGGAACAACTTCGCTTTGGATAGACCCATCGGAATCCCATTGGTAGTATGACTATGTGTCTATTGGAATCCGAATCAGGGTAGGTGTATTTGGTCTTAACCTGATACTTGCATCGCTAATACTTGCGACAATCAGAACCCTTTGGTTTTGGTCGTCCGGGGCTTTAACAGGTTCTGTGTACGCCTCTTCTGGGTATACTGAGAATCGTAGTGTATTGGGTGTGATGTCAAGATGGAAGTATCACTTCAGTCATATGGAGATAATGATCACGTAGGATACGGAACTGGTACTCTTAAGTACTGCAGTCATCGGGAGAATATGACTATCTCATGATTATCCGATTATAGAGACTAGTTGCCAGTGATCTGATATATGCTTCGTACGGGGCAGACACAATTCTAGCCCCAGGCCTAGCATGTGACATCTGATACAGGATCGTAACACTCAATACTTAGTATACTACGCCTGATAAAGATTATATATTTCTTTAAAGAATATTTCTGGAGAATTGGGTAGGCACGGTGCTTTGCTAGAAGCCAACCATGTCTTGTAAATCGGTAAAAATGTGGTACCGGGTATGCACGTGTTCGGATAGTCCGATGATCGGATTTACTACCAACATATCCATGGATCTCTTGGATCGTTTCCCGAAGATTCACCGATGACATTTGACTCGAACAGAATTAATCTGGGATTAATTATGAGAGAGAAAATTAATCTGGGATTAATTACGACAATAAATTAATCTGGGATTAATTATCAAAGAGAAAATTAATCTGGGATTAATTGCGTCAAGAATTAATCTAGGATTAATTCGACTAGAAGAGAGAACGCGATTAATTTGGAATTAATCGGCAAAATAAATTTAATAGTTAAATTAGATTTTTCTATTTAATTTATTTAATTGGGTTAAAATAATATATTAGATATATTAATTGAAATCAGATTTCAACAACGGAATTAAAATTAGATTTTAATTCAAGCAAACAAATTAATTTGGAATTAATTTGCAAGCTACTTTCGTAATAATTTTGCGAGGCATTATTATTTAATTAAATTAGATTTAATTACATCGCAACGGAAAATTCGTTTAATCGGATTAAACGAACTTGAGCCCGAAGTGTGTTGAACAAGCTCACTTGAATTTTGAATTTAAAATGAGGCCCACCAACTTACATCAAATGTCTACAATATTGATGGAAGTTGTTATTAGTTGAGAAAAAGCTTAGATTGCTTTTGACACACTCAAACTAAGTTCAACACACAACCTTAATATATAAAAAGTAGTCAACTTTGGAAGTTACAATTACAATTCACTCTCTCTTCCAATTTCTTGCAAAACACGTGACATGCTTTCTCCCTCCACGGATTTTTGTTGCAAAAATTCAAGCAAGCTAGCACTTAAGGAGACAAATGAGGTGATAGGGAAACTATTCCTAGAGTTTGGAATTCAACTTGAAAGCTTGGAGCTTCCATCTACATCCATGAAAAGTTTTGAAACTCATACAATCAATGTAAGTTAATTCCGCAACTCACTTGATAATTCACACACGAATCACTCTTAGAGATCATTGGCATGTTCTAGGAACACTAACAGTTGGTGTACCATCTATTAGGAAATATTCAGTGAGTCGTTCAGTGTCTGATCAAATAAACACCTACATGTCTATACGAGTCTCCCGAGACTCATGGTTCATTGGGATAAACCATCGGACCAAGTCACGATATACGACATGTACTGGTCTCAGTGGATTTTACTAACCGACCCGTGTTAGTAAATCTTGACCAGGAAATTTATTTAAGGATATACATCTTATAGTGCGCTTCCTAATGTCAATTACAAACTACGTTGTAATTGTGCACTGCATTGTAAATCCTAGGGTATTTGTCTAATATACATGTATCACAAAATCAGATTTAGTTTTGATCTAATCATAATTAGATATCTAATTATAATTAGATCGAATATGTGTATAAAGGACAAATGTGCTACCAATAAATTAGTAAAAATGGAATTGCTCGTATTTATGAATCGGACATAAATACGATCCGGATTGGCACTCTTAGCACCAACCCTAACAATTTCTCCCACTTGCTCTAGTGCCAATCCTTAGTATCATATACACATCTTAATGTGTATCGCATACTCATGGCCCTTATCAAGCTCACTTGGCTTTTGCTGCGCAAACCATTTGCACATTTTTGAACTATTCATAATGAAAGCTTAATCAAGTTCAAAACTTGATCATAGTAAGCTACGAATAATTCTTAGATCTATGGTTCAATGGTAAATTCCGAAATCGATATCAAATATCGCTCCCGCTATAAGTTTTAGGATAATTTTCTTCAATAAGAAAACAGCAGAACCAATAAGTATCAAATACTTCGTAAATGATTCTGACATCCTATTGGGCTTATACAGAAGTTGTCCAAGGGTTTTTTCATCTAATTAATTATGTACCTCCATTACAGTTTATCACTCTCACATTTGACTTCAATAAGTCAAGTCTTTTCTACAATTGTCAACATCTGATGTTACACACAAGTAATAAAATAATTTTATTGCTCGGGATCGTAGAAAAGATATTCTATCAAATAGAATACAATATTCTATTAAATAGAATAAATGATAAACCTTACTTGTACCTTCTAGGCGCAAATACTTTCAATTATATAACAATTATACAAAAGAAAGTGTCAAATCTCAAACTTTTCAAGATTCAATTTTTCTATTATACATATCATATACGTAACTGTAGAAACGAATGGAACCTTAATTAAAGAGATGAATTAGTGTTACTGGAGCATAGCCCCGAGAGTATTGAAAACCAATTCGGTAACATTCAATATCAACGAATCAAATCATATAAGATTCAATTACTCCCACTGACCAATTCCATCAAGATGGAATCGTGGAAGTTTAATATTGAGTAAGAATCACATTCACTAAATAACTTCAGAACTAATTGCCTTAAATTCACATGTTTGATCATATCAAACATCTTTGAACAATTCAAAGATTCACAATGAATTTCAAAGATATAGTTTTCAACACTTCAAATAGAATATCTTTGAACCATTCAAAATATTCTATCCGCATTTCATCAAAAACATATTGAGAGTTCTCGAACCATTCAAGACGTTCAATATATATTCTTTTAGAAACACGTAACTAAGTCATGACAAATCATTAACTAAGTTACGAAATGAAGAAAACTAACTAAGGCAATTTCTAATTCATTAAACTACATACTTCCAATGTATTAGTTTAATAAATCTTGTGGTCCAATGACGATCATTGGTTAAATGAGATTTAAACACATCTTGAATACAATATTCATTAAATGGATAAGGATATGTTGTGTGATCTTGTGTCAGGCCATCCTCTACCATACAGAATAAGCATCATATGCTTATGTGATAGAATCCCATAAAGCACTGTTCTAAGTTATTATGTTAACCAAATATTTTCTTAATTTTATCTTTTCATTAATGACACTACTAGTCGTATAAAAATATGTAACAACTGTTTATTAAGAACAAGTAACTATCCAAAATCACAAGTTTTGATATCAAATATCAAAAAAATTATTAAACATTATTTTAAATAACTAGACGGGAGATCTGGTATCCAATACCTACAGTTGTCGTATTGTGAGAGTCAATATTCTCTATACACAACTACATGCATCTTCTTTCTTAAGCTTTATAATTTGCATTCAATTATTTACAACGATTGCAAATAATTGATTAGAAAACTGTGTCAGACACATGACTTCTAAAAGTCACTAAAAGCGAAAAACGTCATTAAAAGATAAACAAATACTAATGGGGTTCTTAATACTAGTCAAGAATCTCGAGACATGAACTATTCAAGTCAATTCTTACTGCATAAGAAACAATTCTTTCAAGACTATTATATCCTTAAAAGATATCTATTTAGATTACCTAATCGTGACTTAGTAACTAAGTCACAAACCATCTTGATTTTAAGGAAAACTGGAACAACAGTTCCCGATGTTTTCAACTAATCTAACAATATCTAAGTCTACTGTGTTTCTAGAACCTATTCTAGAATTATGCAACCATAAGTAAAGTTAGAAAACTTATTCAAGTAATAAGCATGCAGTGGATTAGAAGTATAATTCTATAAACAATATAGAATAAAAAGAAAATGAAGCAGAATTTTCCATAAAATACACACTGCCTAAGTTATGGATTTTTAACGTAGCAGTGTTTCCCACTACTTTACGTAATACCGTAATCCCCAACGGACAACGAGAATTCAATAATTAAATCAAATTCCATAATGAGAGTAGGATCCCATGAATATATTTCGACTCAAAGCTTTGGCACGATCTCGCCTACGTAAATTCATTAGGTAGACAACTCATTGTCAATCACTCACCAGTGACTCCTAGTTTTGGTCTTGACCGTTTCTCATTATGACAGCTTTGGCACGTTCACAATGAGGTGTATCAAGGCTTCACTTGTCAATGACAAACTCAAGCTACCGATGTAGTCCTGACAGCTTTGGCACGTTCAAGACTTCCACTTTCACTTGAATTTCTCTAGTATCAATATACAACCGGTATGGATAAAATCCCATAACCTACACCCTCACAACTTTGGAACGATCTCGGATGCAGTTATAGAAAGATACCCATAAACCGTACTGACAAGACGGGCCAAGAAACATGTATCCAATACACGTCACTTTACAGCCTTATTTCTAAGCGGGGATTTTCCTCAGAAAGCTATAATCCACATCTAATGCATAATTTTAATCTAAATCATTTTCTAAATAATTAAATTCTACCTATAGAAAACATAACTCAATTTAACGATTATTTTCGTTACATTTTCGTTAGCGTAGAACCGAAAAGTCAAGAAACATATATAGATTACATGCATTTACAAACATTAAAATTGGATTAAATATCAAATATCAAGCATGAATAATGTAATGGATGAAGCATCAGACCTGCTCTGATACCAATTTTTGTTGGGGTTCTGGGCGATGGGCGCAGTGGAAGCGCGGTTCGGGCGAAATCATAATTTAAAACTTTTTTAAATTACCGAATAAATTATTCAATATTTAATATGAATAATTTATTCATATTTCACCTAAACCTATTAATTCGATATTAAATAACGACATAAATATGTATGAAACGTCGCGAAACTTTTACGAAAAATATTTTTCCGTAAAATGACGCAAAACGTATTTTTGACCGAACCGACCATCCAACACTTATGGGGACTGCCCAGGTCAGCCTCAATAGTGTTAGGGCAGTTCATGGGCTGCTCGAACAGTGACGGATTCACTGTTTGGGTAGCCGTCACCCGGTAGACTCAAAAGTCACCCGGTAAAGCCGTTTTTGGCCGTTTTCGCTTATTTCAACTCGGAAACAATTTCCGGAAATTGTTCCAACACCCAAAATACATCTAAAACATTCATAAAACATATTTTTCATCAACAAAATCAGATCCATTCCAGGTCTGAAATAGAAAACGAAATTGCCAATTTATCATGCTTTAAATCCAATTTTTCAAGATTAATCTAATTAATCACAACACCAAATCAAGTCACCACATATGAACAACCCAAGAAAAATTCTAGGTTTTACAAGAGTGGTCATAACACTCTAGAATAGCAACTCATCATCAAATGATTAATTGTATTTCACCCAAATCTACTTCATACATGCATCAACACTTCCAATTCATCATTCACAACTAAAAGCCCCAAAATTTCAGAATTGAAGAAACCCTAGAACCTTTCTAAATCATCAAGAAATAAGAAACTAAATTTCTAAGCTTAGGGTGTAAGTGAATTACCTTTAATCACTTGGTTCCTTTGCGTTTTTCTTGAGTTTTCCTTCAATTCTTCATGGATTTATGAAACAAATTTTCAAACCCATTTTTTTGTGAGGCTCTCGGCCATGAATGAAGCTTGGTTGATGAAGAAAACATTTTCCCTCATTTAATATAAGTGACCGACTAAAGAGGGGTAATTTGGGGATTTTACAAATTTACTCTAATTAAATCATTATAGACTTTATCTTAACCAATCAAAATTGTACACATAAAGTTTAATTTAAATCGTGCCAAGTAAACCAATAATATTTGGACAAATTCCATAACATTTATGGAAAAAGTATAATTAATTAATTATTCAAATATTTAACAATTAAATATCCAAATAATCAATTAATATAATTATTATTATATATGTATTTTTTAATAAATAACAAATACATATATTTATGGCATGTGTCAAAATCTCATTTGACGAGTAATTAATGTGTATCTAATTATATTATGTATCAAATACAAATACACAATAATTATTATCGGACAAAATCTCCTAATGTATGTGTTGTCGTTTAGCCGATTAAATGATCCGAATTAACTCACTTAATCTGGTGAAGTATAATGAATCATCCGTATTATTCATATCGCGTTGCCCAAGTACTCAACGAGTACACTTCATATTGTGTGACTCTTTAAGTTTAGGTTTATCCGTCACAAAATCCAATTTCGTGTCCATAATCCATCCACTCATGGATTATGACGACCACATATAATCTCACTAAACTATGCAAGCCGAGGTCATTGCATACGTATAATTCCTCTGTCACAGGCTATCCATATTATACCTGGGATATAGATCAGAACGTCAAATCTGTTCGGTATAATATATTCGACTTTTCAATTTACGATCTCTAAATAACACTCGGAACTGATTTCCGAAGTTACACCACGGCCATGGATTTATTAGATCATAAACACGTGCGGATGCATATGCCCTATACACAGGACTGACGAATCGTATCTTGATACTCACTGAATATCATGAGCATCAGTCCACACCCAAAGAATAGGAGGAGGTCTGATCTAAATAGATCGGTGACGTGACTGCCATCAAAGTTTGGAGGATAACTCATATATCCCACTGTCGTATCTCAAGTGAAAGGACCACTATGCTCGCTCAACTCGAGAAGATTCCTATTGACGTTGGTGTACCATCTATTAGGAAATCTTCAGTGAGTCGTTCAGTGTCTTATCAAATAAACACCTACATTTCTATAAGAGTCTCCCGAGACTCATAGTTCATTGGGACAAACCATCAGACCAAGTCACGATATACGACATGTACTAGTCTCAGCGGATTTTCCTAACCGACCCGTGTTAGTAAATCTTGACCAATAACTTTATTTAAGGATATACATCTTATAGTGCTTGCTAATGTCAATTACAAACTACGTTGTAACTGCGCACTACATTGTAAATCCTATGGTCTTTGTATAATATACACGTATCACTAAATCAGATTTAATTTTGATCTAATCATAATCAGATATCTAATCATAATTAGATCGAATAAGTGTATAAAAGACAAGGGTGCTATCGATAAATTAGTAATATTATGGAAAATGGAATTGCTCGTATTTATGAATCGGACATAAATACGATCCGGATTGGCACTCTGAGCACCAACCCTAACAAAAAGTTCAAGTGGCCGAATATGTAGAGTGTGATCAGCCTATGGATGGGTGTGTTGATTATTTGAGTAAGCGACATGAACATGTTGAGTTTGTTTTAAATGAGGTTTCAAATGTGAATCTAGTTGGGAATCTCTTTGGGGTTGCAAGTGGAGTTAAGAATGAGAGTAGGAATTGGGAGATTGAGATAGGAAAAGTATTGAAAAAAAGTCATTCCTTGACTTTATTGACTTTTGCTCACCATAACCATTCTTTTCCATGTGATTTTATTTTGTTCCAGGATTGTCGTCACATTGATCTTGTGATTTTTATCTATGATCCGGGAAAAGGATTCGAGGTCAAATCCTTTTCAAGAGAGGGAGAATGATGTGATCCAGAATGAGCTCTGTTTGTTGGGCCAAGTTAACTTGAAGTTGTGGCTGATTGCATGGCTTGGTCCATTTTGGTGGATTTGGAAGATTCCTTGGGTTCTGGAGTTTAGTCCATGTGTGGTACTTTATATGAAGGCCTTATTATGTCTAGGTTAAGAATGGAATGGGTCTTGGACATGTATGGGCTGCCTTGATTGATTTTGGGCTTAATTTTCGAATGGTGCATTAGCAATTGCGAGATTTACGCAGTCTTTGTATTTTGACCGTAACTTTCTTATCCGATATCTGAGTTTGGTGATTCAAGTTGCATTGGAAAGAAGACTTAGGGATCTACAACTTTGTAGTTTATGGAAAACTCCAATTCGGAATTATTCATGGTCCAAATGCGGATTTAAGTTATCCCTACAGCTTTTGTGTTATATATTTTTTTAAGGTTATGTAATGTTTAATTGCTGGGCTGAACTTCAATTAAATTATAAAGCCCATGTACGAAAATTTGAAGGATTTTAAGTGTTTTTGGGCTTATTTTTCTAGGATTTTATTATGTTTAAGTTGAATTAGGGTTAGCCACCTATTTAAAGGGGCATTATTCATCATAAAAAAAACATATCTTTTTAATAAAAATCACTATTATCTTGAGACTTGAGTAATCCTCAATTTATTCTCATTGACTTTGGCTTATCAAAGGCTTGCTAACCCTTTGTGGCGCCCCCTTAGCACTCTAGGTTTTTGTTGCTTGCTCTTCAGAGGTTTAGAGTTTTGATACTGTTCTGCCTTGGCTTTCTTGGGAACGATTTCAATCTTGTGTGGGTTTGTCTGGCTTTGCTCCATGCACGTTTTCATCATATCCTATATACCAGGATCATATGCAACAACCTTTTCATGCTTTAACAAGCCACAAAAATATTTTTGGTCTTTTTCATTTTATATTTGTTTTTGTATTTATCATTTTTAACATAAAAATAAGAAAATGCACAACAAGGCTTGTCAATATTCAATGGTACGTGGAGTTTTATCCCGAGTGTAGATCATACTACCGTCCATTCGGAATCTGCTATGAAATTTATGTCCGGTTTTCCATCCTATATACCACAGAACATATAACAAAAAAAACAACACACACACCCATATGTAGTGAAAAGGAAAAAAATAGATATGCAAAAACACAAAACACGCGCCCGCGCACGTGCAATGGGAATAAAAATTCAACTTCTAAGAAGAGTTACACCGAAGTGCACTCTCATCATTCCTTTCAGGATCAAGGTATTCATAAGTAGATGGGAAGTTATCTTGCTTCCTCACCCAAACTGTATTAGGAATCTCTTCAACTTGAGAATTCTTAGTCAACACAACAAGATTCTCACTAAAGAATTACGACTTCTTAGGTAGCGTAGAAACTTGAGACACTAGATTTGATGAATCAAACCTAGATAGTACACTCCTAGGCCTTTTCGTATGTTTGTGCAGCATAAAGCACTTAGGCCTAATATGTCATGCCTTGCCACAGTGATGGCATACAAACACAAATCTCAGATGAGAGCGAGGTTTACCCACAATACCTCTAGATTGAGGTTGGGACACATGATGAGGAACATAATTAGAAATCACATGACTAAATTCAACATGTTTCTTACCTAAGTCATGTTTAAGAGGAATTGGCAGAGCTTTAGACGATGACGGATTGTCATATTTTGACTCAACATTAATCCCTAACATGCGGTCTAGTTTATTATTCCCACTAGAAAATGCAGACAATTAGGTTCTAGCATCCTCAAGTTCATTTTCTAAGGATTGGACTCTATCAACTAGGCCTATATTCCTCTCTTCAAGGTAATCTATCATTAAAAGGCTCTGCTCAAACTTAACTTGAACTTCGTTCTTTTCTAGCTCCACTTCTTTCAACCTCTTATTGACCTCTATGTTTGTCTTCTTGATAGTTAGGCTCTCATTGAACAATTCGATGTAGGCTATCTGAAGACTATCCCCATCTACAGACTCATCGTGAGAGAATTTCGAATAAACATCACTATCATTATCCTATTTCTCACCAGACACGCTAGCAGCAAAAGCCATAAAATTTCTCTTATCTTTAGGAGACTCATCAGAAGTATAGCCATATTCTGAATCACTAAAAGAAGTTGTCATGGCTTTCTTATCTTTAGCCTTAAGATATGTGGGACACTCAGATCTAATTTGCCCATACCCTTCACATTCATGTCACTGGATACCATGGGGTTGCTACCCTTATCCTCTCTAGACTCCCTCATACTATGCCTACTCTCTCTAGGTTTATCCTTCATATCCATATCATGACCACTCTTCTTCAGCTTAAGGAATTTCCTAATTTTCTTTGTAAACATGGCCAAGTCATGATCCGTCAGATTATCACTATCATCATCGCTAGACGGATCATGAAAAACTTCCTTCACGATCTCCATCGCTATGGTTTTTATTTTGTTATAACCATGATGTTTCTTCTCATATATCTATAGTTTTGTTATGAGGTCCTCTAATTTAAGGTGATCAAGGTCATTGTTTTCCTCGATGGCGATGATCTTAGGTAGAAACTTTTCAGGTAGAGATATAAGGATTTTCCTAACTATTCTACTAGTAGAAATAGTCACACCTATGTTAAATCTTAAGTTAACGATATCGTTAATCTTAGCATAAAATTCATCAAAGGTCTCATCATTCTTCATTCTGGCGACCTCAAATTTAGTGGCAATATCTGGAGTCTGTTATTTTTAATAGACAGTGTGCAGTCATGCATAGTCTGCAAGATGTCCCAAGCATCCTTGACCATTTTACACATGGAAATTCTTCTAAATTCAGCAAAGAAAACAACACCATGAATGTCACTAATTGTCGTGTTGTTCATGTTGCTAGCATCAAATTCCTCTTTAGTCTAGGTCAAATTATCTTTAGGGGAAGAGACCCCATCCATTATAACCACATGAGGTTTCCACCCGTACTCTACTATCATCCAGACTCTCTCATCTAAGGATTTCAGGAACGCTCTAAAGCGAACCTTCCAATGTAAATATTATATCCCATCAAAGAATGAGGGACAATTTATGGGTTGACTTCTTTCCATAGTTATAAGGGTCAATTATTGAGTTCAGACTCTGATACCAATTAAAAAATTATACTTATCTAAGGTTCTGACCCTATGCGAAATTTATCACAATTAACTAAAACAAGTCATAATTAATGTGTCTATAGATTCTCAACAAGCACCCACAATATTAAACAATTTTAATATAAAGAAAAATATTAAAAGCAATCATACAAAATCAACACAATATTTTGGTGACGAAATGGAAAACTTGTGCGAGTAAAAAACCACTCCAGGTATCTCGGCTACCAGCCCAAAATCTATTATAATAGAGAAAAACTTACAGTGATGGTAAAAGACCTATGGCCGCAACTCCACCGACTCTAGTACCTCTAGACTGCAAGAACTTGAAGAACTCATCAAGCCCGTACCACGGTTTTCTTCAGAACCTCTAAAGTCTCTGAGCGGATCTACTCTGGAAGCTCTGAACATTTGAACTCCGACTGCCAATCTTCTTCATTGAGAACTCTGAAGGTTTAGGAAATTTATTTTTGATGTGTTGATGGTTTAACAAAGATCAATATCACCACAAATAAAAAAGACAAGAAAAACAAATAAGTCTTCAAGGTGAAAATAAGAAGATTGAAAACTATGAATGTGTTTAGGCTCAAGATAATGTGTTTTCAACACTTGTGAAGTGGCTATTTGTTTCTTTATATAGGTAGGGCAAGAGCTAGGGTTTCCAAAGGCAAAATAGCTTGAAAACGCGTCCAAAATAACTAAGTTACTCACAAACGTTCGAAACGCCACTCGAACGCGTGCTTACTGAAAGGTTTCATTCGAACGCATACTCAAACGTACCTTGAACATTTGCTCTCTGGATAGTTTCTTTCAAACGCACTAAAGGACGCACCAAGCACGGGAACCTTCTGTCAAGTTTCGTTCGAACCCAACAACGAATGTGACACTAACGCCACTCATTCGAACGCTTCAACGAACGCAGCACGAACGCAAATCTGATTCCTTGATACACATCTTCCAAATACCAACGCAATTGAACTGGTTTTGTTACGGACATTGTCAATAAAAATGGAACTAAGATTCGGGGTTCTTATCACAAGTAATAGATGTAATACATTAATCTTATTATGTTTTGATAGATTGTAATTCTTGTTAAATTTTTTTATGTAATTTTCTTAGAATAATACATAAAGTTGTGTGTTCACATTATTTGTAAATATAATTTAATTGAAATTTAAAATAATATAGTAACATTTCAGTAATATATTTAAAAATATAAATCGAGCATATGTTTTTTTCCCGAAATAAACTTTATAGGACATAAAATAAATATTTGAATAAGAAACCAAAATCATATCTACTTTTGTGAGTGTGTATGTTGAAATTGAAATATGTACATAAATGGATTGACTTAATCTAGTATTGAAAAACTTTCATTTACCAAAGAAATTTAGTTGTAAGTTAAGAAAATTAATAACAAAAAAAAATAATGATTCAAGATGTATAGCAATGAATGTGAAATGACCACTTGGATATGTGAAGATTCTGAGGACTAAGGGTCTGCTTGGTTTGCAAATTTGTGGAGAATTGATAGAGAATAAATAAGGGAATAGTCATTCTCTTGCTTGGTTTGTATTTTTATGGGTGAATAACTATGATCAGTTTTTCCCCACTCACCCTCAATTCTCCATAATTTATTCTCATTTAAAACATGAGAATTTTCAAACTCACATGTGGAGAATCATGTCAAATTTACTCTTAATGAAAATGAAGGTCAATCATTAGATGAAATAAATATCAACTATTAGATTAAAACCTTAAACTATTTATTCACCTTCACCATTTCACTTCACCTTAAAAATTCACAAGTAGCAGACCTGTAAATTTCCTCTCATTCTTCTCTCATATCTCAAACATGTTCTCGGTTCTTTTCTCAAATACTGGTTTCGATTCTTCATCAGTTACTCGACATCACATCATCTTTGATTCTTCAGCATTTCATAGATTCAAGTCAGTTCATCTCTCAAAAAAATAATTATGGATAGATATAATGTGTTGCTTTTTCAAGTCAAGAGAGAAGAGTGATGATATACATTGAGTACTCTTCCGATTCTTGAACATCTACGATAATATTTTATATCAATAATAAATCTATAGATTTTCATCCAGAGTTATTTATGGTATTACATGTAATATTTTTATATAAAGCTTATACTCATGATTTATGACTAACTTAAACAAAATAATATAATTTGTATTCTCCACTCAACCTCATTCTCCGCTCATGCTCAGTGTCAGACTCGTCTCATTACCACCTAAAAAAAATTGGAACCAAACACACCCTAATGGAGATGACATGGACATGCTAAATAGAAAGAAAAATTTCAACTTTTATATATTAATTAATACAAATTAATTACCTATTAATTTGATATTAACTTCTCATTCAATGAATAAGAGCAACTAAAGAGGCTAACTTAGTGAGGATGACCTCCACCATAAGAAACAGGTTCTTTATAATCCAAAATTTTAGTGTCGTTGAAAAATTATAGCCAAATATATATTTATTATCTCCAACACCTTACGATGTCAAAAATAACAACATATTACATTGCAGGAATCAACGATGATAAAGTATAAAATTTCGCGTCGCCACAGAATTTTCAAAGCAAAATATTAACATTTAGCGTCACAATAAAAGTTTTGACGCTATATATCAACATTTAGCGTCAAATAGAGTTAGCAATATGAGTGAGCAAAATCAGTTTCATTTTTAATTTCGCGTGGAACCGGAACCTACCCGGATTAAATCAGTTCCTAACTACGTGAAACCAGAACCTACCCAATTAAATATGATACCCTATTAATCAGTTCCAATTCGGTTTTGCGTGGAATCAGAACCTACTCAATCAAATAGGATACCCTATTAATCGGTTCCAATTCAGTTCCGCGTAGAACCAGAACATACTCAATTAAATACGATACTCTATTAATCGAATCCAATTCGGTTATGGTCCTGTTCTAATTTACCCTATTTATTTTTTATTGTCAAACTTTGAAAATATAATTTTTTTCACACTTAAATATTACATGACATTTTTTGCAACTGTCCATACAGAAATAAAATAATAAATAAAATTGCATATTGCATAATATTTTTGATTCAATAGATAATATAATTGTAGGAAGTGACTGAGTTTAAATTGAATTTTAATTGGGTTATGAAATTGGGTTTTAATTGGGTTTTAAAACTGATTGTGAAATTGGGTTTAAATTGGGTTCTAAAACTGGTTATGAAATTGGGTTTAAATCGGGTTTTAATTTAGTTTCGAAATTGATACTAATTTCGGTTCCCAAAACAGGTTCTGGTCTGGTTCCGTCCATGACTGAACCAAAACCAGACTTTAAATTCGGTTCTTCCATTTTGGAACCGGAACCGTCCAGTTCCAATGGATTCCAGTTCCAAATTCGAAAAATCGGTCCGGTTTCGGGTAGAACCGGAAATGGAACCAGTTCTCAGCCCTAGTTAGCGGCGCTAAATGTCATAATTTTCAGCGCCACTAACTATATTCGATGCTAAAGGTTACAACATTTAGCGTCGAACTTGATTTCGACGTAAAAAAGTCATAATTTAGCATCATGACCTATATTCTCGACACTAAATGTTGTATGATTGAGTGTCTAATAAAGGTTGCGACGCTAAATGTATGAAATTTAGAATCGATACTAATATCGGCAACGCTAAAAAGTCAGTAAGAAACCAGCAACCCATGCCATTTCTTCTATTTATTCATTTTTCTTCAATAACCACTTAAAAAAATACAAAATTTTCATCATTTTCAACCATAATCCAACATTAAGCTAATTAATGTATGTATTTTCTCTAATGTATCATAATTATTGTAGTAATTATTTAATCATTATGTATTTTTGAATAAATCCCCTAAAATTAGAGTTTATAATTTAATTAGGTAAATATTTTATTTTATAAATTTAGCTAATTAAGGTATTTACTTTTGTTTATGAGTTTATTATTTTTTATATATTTGTAGATATATTTATTGATATTGATAGAAGTTGGATGAGTGTACCCAATAAATTATATTGAATACTATAAAAAGGTGGAAGAGTTTATAGAAGTAGCAAAACGAGTTGTTGATGCGGAAGGTCGTGTGTGTTGTCCATGTAATAACTGTTTGAATAAGAGAAAGATGCATTTGAGCGAAGTTGTGAATCACTTATACATGATGGGAATTTCAACGACCTATAGGACTTGAGTTTACGATGGAGAAAATTACAACTTTGTCTCCTGGTATACCCATTCAGAAGCTAGTACCAGTTATCACCAGAATCATCAAAAAAATGATGATGATGATATGATTGATGCTTTGCATGACTTGTAGGGTTCAACATTTGGTGGAGAAATATCACATCCGAAGGAGAACGACATATATAAAGTATTTAGTCAGTTACTTGAAGAAGTTAAAAAGATACTGTTTGATGGTGCTGGCATGTCGGCTTTGAAATTTATTGTCAAGCTACTCCATGTTAAAGTAAGTAATGTAATGACCAATAAAAGTAAGGATGGCAATGGGTCGGGCTCGGGCTTTGATAAGCCCGACCCTTTGAATTTAGGCCCGAGCCCGATTTTTTTAATATAAAAATTTATATATACATAATTTAATATATAAATATATATATATTTTATAAGGTATATATATATCTTTAATTTATTTTAAGCCCGGGCCGGGCCGGTCAGGGTCCGAGCCGGGCCGCTCATTTTAAAGCCCGACCCGGGTTTTTTTTACCTCAGGCCGGGCCAGGGCTATTTTACCACCCTTAAATAGTAGCATTGATATGATATTAGAGTTACTTAGACAGATGTTACTAGCCCGCACAAAATTGCCAAAATCATATTATAATGTGAAAAAGATTACGTGATTTCGAATTGGGGTATGATCGATACACTATTGTAAGTGTAATTGTGTATTATTTCATGCAAAGTATGAGTTTCTTGAGAATTGTCCAATATATGGAGAAAATCGGTATAAGATCTGTGGTATTGGGAAGAAGGTGCCTCAAAAGGTGTTGCGTTATTTTCCATTGACACCTGAACTACAAAGATTGTTTATGGCACATCACACCGCATCTGACATGAGATGGCATCATGATAAGAGAGTTGGTGATGAGGGCATTCTTAGACACCCTGGTGATGCAACTGAGTAAAAATACTTTGATGATATGTACCTACATTTTGCCTAAGGCTGTCGTAATGTTAAGTTAGGCCTTGTATCTGATGGCTTTAATCATTTTGGAAACATGTATAACTCTTACAGCATGTGGCTTGTTGTAATTATACCTTATAACTTACAACTGTGTAAATGTATGAAAGACACTTTCATGTTTCTCTCATTATTTATACTAGGTTATTCCCCCGGTAAAGATAATGATGTTTACTTTGGGATGTTGATTGAAGAGCGACATACATTGTGAAATATCGGTGTAACTATCTATGATGCAGTTACTGAGCAATATTTTCAAATACACACGGCATTACTGTGGACTATTAATGACTTTCCAGCTTATGGTTCTCTATCTAGGTGGAGTACCAATGAAGAATAAAAAAGGTACATTTATTAAATGAAAATTAATCATTTTACACTTATAGTTTCATTAATCCCTTTAACTTAGCACATTTGTGAAATAATAATTAAATTTATGTTTTATATATTTTTATTGTGATTTTATTTCTTATGTAGGTGAAATAATATTTTGGAAGCATAATAAGAAAAATGGACATGACATTTGAATTTTGGAGGTCGGAAATGGTTTTATAACACTGTACAATTTCAGAAATTTCAACTTTGCGCAATTTTCAATTTTTGGCCATAATTTCTTACTCCAATATTGGATTGAGGCGATTCTAGTTCTAGATGAAAGAAGACTCAAATATCTACAACTTTACTCTTTACACGATTTTTTAGTTCTATTTATCAAGGTCGAAATTTGTGAAGAAACCAATGTATATTGTATGTAATTTTAATTACTAGAAAACAAAATAAACAAATAAAATAAAAGTTAAAATGTCACAATTTGTGACAAATGTTAGCAAAATGATCAACAAAAATAAAAAAAAAATTGTCAAAAAATAAAAAATAAAAAGAAAATAGTAAAAAATTATTGTTTGTATTTGATTTGGAAAGTTGTAAATTATAATTGAGGGATGAGCACTTCTATTATAAATAGAGGTGTTTGATGAACATTAAAAAATGTACATTTATTAAAAAGAAAATTAATCATTTTACACTTGTAGTTTCATTAATCCCCTTAATTTGCCACATTTGTGAATTAATAATTAAATTTATATTTTATATATTTTTATTGTGATTTTTATTTATTATGTAGGTAAAATACTACTTCAGATGCTCAATAAGAAAATAGACATGAAATCTGAATTCCAAGACCCCGAAACCTAAAAGGGCGTGACAGCTAGATTCAAATCAGATTTTGAAAATATTCACCGAGTTTAGATTGACGACAAAATGAGCTTTGATGTATTTAACTACACATGTATTTTATATTTATATAAAACAAAACAAAGCAAAAGCAAAAAGATTTTAAAAAATCGTCCACTGTGATTTTTTTCAGTGATTCATCATCAATTTATCGTTGTCAATATTACCACCGATTTTCTTCACTAATTAGGGCCTAGGCGAGAGGTGGTATATCATGTGCCGGGTGTACATGTCTTCTCTCTCACAGCAGGTGGGCCCCACAACTGTGTGGGGTCCACCTGCTGTGAGAGAGAAGACATATACACCCGGCACATAATATAATTTTCGCTAGGCGAGACAGAGCACCATTGCCTACGTCTCACCGCCGCTAAATGGCCTCATAAAATGTTTTTTAGAGAAAAAGATTTTAAAAAATCTAGATTTCAGGATCCATGTATTTTTGGATCCATATCCATGCATATTTTATTAATTTCATGCAAATATAATTGAAAAGGATAAAAAAAATCTGGATTTCTGGATCTGGTTCGGTATATTCGGATTGAGGCGGGTTCAGTTCGGGTATACCCAAATCCGGATCTACGCTGGTATAAAATTCCAGTAACGTAGATCCATAATTTTATTAATTTCATATAAATATAATTGAAAAAATATAAAAAAAAATTGGATTTCTAGATTGGGTTTAGGTATATCCAAATTTAGGTTTGTCTGGTCTGGATATACCTGAATCCAGATCCACGCGAGTCAGGAATTATGATAACCCGGGTCCACAATTTTATTAATTTCATACAACTATATTTGAAAAAAGATTAAAAGATTCGGATATTCGAATCCAGTCCGGTATACTAGATCCGAAATTTCGGAATCGATGTCCATAAATTTATACAAATATAGTTAAAAAAGAAAAAAAAATCGAATATTATTAATTTTATATAAATATAATTAAAAAATATTTTAAAAATTCATATTTCTATAACCGGTCTTAGATCCGAATTCGGAATGGATCCATATGGGCCTGGAATTACGGGACTTAAGTCCATAATTTGATACAAATATAATTAAAAAGATAAAAAAAAAAGATATCTGAATTTCTGAATTTTAGTATATACGGATCGATATCCACGCATGTTCGAAATTTCGAGACCCGAGTCCATAATTTTATACAAATATAATTCAAAAAAATTTAAAAAAATTTGGATTTCCGGATCCAGTCCATGTATACTCGGATTTGGACTGAGTATACCGCATCCGGGTTCGGATATTTTTTCCCGGATCTAGATACAGACCGATCAACCTGAATACATCCTGACTCTAATCCATGCAAATCCAGGTCTAACTCCGAATTTTGCCATTCCTTAAAGTGAGGTATGTAAATTTTGGATAAAAGGAAAAAATTCCGTAAAATGACTTACGAATTTATATTTCGTAACCCGCACTCATATTTTAACTTACAACCCGCACTCATATTTTAATTATCACTTTATTTTTATAGTTAAAATTTTAATTTTATATGACTACATTTTACATTTTACATTTTAAATCTTTTTCTTTTTCTTTTTCTTTTTCCTTTTCCTTTAGATTTGTTTATTTATTTTAATTACGAATTATTAAATTTTTAATTAATTTTTTTAAAAACAAAAATAAATTCAACACATTAATCTAACCTACTCAAATTATGCCAGTCGGATTATGCAAATTCACGAGTCAGGTTAAAAAATTTCCAGCCCGTACTATTTCAACCCGTACACACCCTTACTCTTCATCTCCCTCTCTTGCCCTTTTCTTGCAAATAACAAGACTCTTTTGGAATCAACGATGATATAATAAGATTGAATGTTAGGTAATCTAACTTTTTGAGTCATAAGATTCTAGAAAAGAAACAATCTAGAGGAGTGGAAGAGAATACACATTCTTAACTTCACTCCACACCTCTTTCATTTTCATTTTCATTCTGAAGAGAAATGTGTCATTTTTGGGTTCTATTTCTACTGAAGTTTCACTAGTCGGGTCAGGTTGGGTTTTTTCAAATTTTGCGAAATCCAATTGGGTTGGGTCACGCAATTCGTCAAATCCGAACCCGAAATTTAAGTATGGAAACTCGAGTGGGTTGAGTCACATGGCGAAAAATGGATTTTTTTATATGTATTAATTATTTGAGACATAAATATTAACTATTTTATGTCCCGAAACTTGTCATGCATATAAAATTTCAAGATAAAAAATAATAAACAACTGAAATAATAGTAAAAACTTAAAAAAATAATAAAATTTTTAGAAAACTAATAAAAAATTATTTTTCGGGTCGGGTTGCGTAATCAAACCCGTGAACCAACCCGTAAAATTCGAATAGGGTCGGATCATCTCGAAAATTGCATTATTTTTTTTAGAATCCGTCCGGATAGGGTCAGATCGGATCGCGATTTGACCCAACCCTATCAACACCCTTGGAAGTATCTAGTAAAGACGTTTTTTTCTGCCCTTTTTCATGTTTATTGAATAGTTTTTCATTCAGATAGTTTTGTTAGTGTGTGTGAGGAGTATGAGATTTGCTAATCAAAGATGGCTATAAAGGAGATAATATATCATGTTTCGGGTGTATATGTCATCCCTCTCACAGCAGCTGGATCACACACAATTATGAGACCCAATTATTATGAAAGAGATGACATATACACTCGAAACATAATATAACTTTTCGCCACAGAGTAGTTATTTTGTTCCTTTCACAAATTTCTAGTGATGTGGATGTTGAAGAAACTTATATTAGATTTTGAGAAAACCCAATTTGAAGCCCCAATTGTTGATCTGTTAGCTACCCATCATGGGCCAGGGCAGCCGGGCTAAATAGTAGTCTTAATTTATCGGCCCATATCCATCCAAACTTGCCCGTGGCACAAGAAAACTCTATAGGCCTTCGCCTTTTACAAGATCATTTTTGTTTTGCTAATCAAAGCATTCCCTCCAATTTAATCTGTTTGCAGCTCTCTTCTCGATTTCTGCTAGCAACTCTTTAGTTACTATCTTGTTTAATCTTTGCATTAAGGTAACCATTCTAATCTCTTATCTGATTTAATTAATCTGCAATTTTATTACTGCTATCAGTAGACTCTGTCTCGATAAGTAATCTAGGGCTTTTACTGAAACTGATTTTAGGTTAAAATTGTTTCTCGACCTTCGTTCGATAATTTCAATTATCGACGATCGTCTTTGTGGCTTTAAACTAGAGATAATAAATTTTGTTTTTATCGCTTAAGGTTTCATCATCACCAATCTGATTTAATTTTGGGGATTAATATTCCAGATGTTGATATAAATCGTTTAATGCCTCAAATTAGTAAATGTTGATATTATGTGCCGATTTATTTTTACTTTTTCTTCTAATTATGATATTTATTTTTCATCTGTAAAAATAAAGCTGTGTGTTTAGGAATGAAGCTTGACACTAGCGGTCTCGAGTCCACTGCTCCTTTTTTTGGGCCAGGCAAGGATCTCTGTGATGGGTTTTCAGCTGCTCCATCGTTTGCGCTTCCTGTTACTACTGATGTGAGTATGCTGTGGTTATATTATGATGATAGTCTTTGTGGACAACAGTACAAACATGAATTTTGGTGTATTTGTTTGTTGATTTTGTTTTTTCATTTCAGTTTGATGGATTTCAAAAGGATACCAAAGCTACGCTGAAGCATGCCAAGGGAACTACCACACTTGCTTTTATTTTCAAGGAGGGTGTTATGGTGGCTGCTGATTCTCGAGCTAGCATGGGAGGCTATATCTGTATGTTTCTCTTTGCAATTTCTTTATTTTGTGTGGACTTTAGAATTAATTTGAGTTATTGGCAAGTTTGGACTTGTAATTGAATGTTTCATGTATGCATACAGACAGATGTATCATGTTTGTGCTTTGTGTTAATCAGGGATTAATTTGCATCAAAGAATTTTATGTAATGGGTCATTGTGAGCGGAATGTTCTAGTTCTACAAATTTTATTTGAAATGCATAAGTGCGTTAATGGGTCTTCATGAGTTGAATGCTCTACACATTTTTTTGAAATGCAGTCAGAGTTCTAAAACGCGCCGCCTAGGCAGCGCGTTTAGGGCGCTCGCCGGAATGGGTGGCACTTTCTGCCCATTCCGGCAAATTTTGGCTGCAAAAATCATTGGTCAACGATCGTTGACCAATAGTCAACTGCCGTTGACCGACTCAGAATTCGAAATTGAAGTTATTTTCCATTCGAATTGTACAACCTAATCCTAATCCTAACCTTAATTTTACAAAACTAACTCTCTAACTCATCAATTTTAAAAATCCCCAATTTGATACATAAACCCTAATTTAAAAAAACTCTAATTTCTTTAATTTTTGTTAGTTTTTCATTAAATTGACCCACTATAAATCTTACCCATTACTCTAACAACACTTCCCTGTGATTAATTTGTCAAAATCACATTAAATCTTAAACCTAATTATGAAAATTCTCTATTTCCGATTAGTTTACTAGGCTCCGCGTAGACGCCCTAGGCGCTGGGTCGCCGCCCGACTAGCGCCTAACGCGTTTTAGAACACTGAAATGCACATAAGTTTGTTAAAAATTGTCTGCATATATTATAGCTTCAGTGGATTCAGATGACGCTCCAATCCTATTTATCCTTTTAACTCATATTCTATAGCATTTGGCCTTTTCTTTCCACTTTTTAATATAAAATATGTTGATAAGTAAAGTGCGTCATTATTTCATTTTCAGCATCGCAATCGGTGAAGAAAATTATTGAAATCAATCCTTACATGCTTGGAACAATGGCTGGAGGAGCTGCTGACTGCCAGTTTTGGCACAGAAATCTGGGTATAAAGGTAACATCCTTGTATTTGTTTCTAAAATGAAGGGTTATGTTTGCTTTTCTGTTCATATGATGGCTATTGCCTCTAGTTATGGAATGAATAATGGTCTCTCTCTATTGAAGTCTGAATGTCTTTTTTATGCTA
This sequence comes from Zanthoxylum bungeanum, assembly GCA_019454045.1. Classification (NCBI taxonomy): domain Eukaryota; kingdom Viridiplantae; phylum Streptophyta; class Magnoliopsida; order Sapindales; family Rutaceae; genus Zanthoxylum; species Zanthoxylum bungeanum. The sequence continues at coordinate 20,509 of SKCR01051191.1, read as the reverse complement.
TACAAATTATCTATGGGAACTGCAGTAACACCCTTTTGAGACGAAACTTCTATTAAATTTTTGTCATGCCTATTCGTCAAAGTTTCTAGCACTAGCGTTTATGGACTTCTATATATTTTAAACAATAACATTTTAGTACGCTTTGTATAGATCACTTCTTGCTGATTTGTAAATGTCAATATATTTTTCCCCTTAAAAGGTCGAACTAAGGTGACAATCTAAATAGAGCTACAGGAAACCACTAGGCCATGCCCCTTGGGAGCAAATATGAAGATATATAATTAGATAGCGAGTTAAATTTTCAATTGATGGCTATTGCCTCTAGTTATGGAATGAATAATGGTCTCTCTCTATTGAAGTCTGAATGTCTTTTTTATGCTATACAAATTATCCATGGGAACTGCAGTAACACCCTTTTGAGACGAAACTTCTGTTAAATTTTTGTCATGCCTATTCGTCAAAGTTTCTAGCACTAGCGTTTATGGACTTCTATATTTTTAAACAATAACATTAGTACGCTTTGTATAGATCACTTCTTGCTGATTTGTAAATGTCAATATATTTTTCCCCTTAAAAGGTCGAACTAAGGTGACAATCTAAATAGAGCTACAGGAAACCACTAGGCCATGCCCCTTGGGAGCAAATATGAAGATATATAATTAGATAGCGAGTTAAATTTTCAATTGAGCAAGCTTAGCTCTTAGGTATACCAGAGATATTCTAGAGGTAACCAGTTAATGCAGTTTACTTTTTGTTCACCGAGCATGAATTTTGCATTGAGAACTAGATGTTACTCTGGTTTTGTTCTTTTCTAGCTGCTAATATAACAACTAGGAAATCTGCAAGAGTATAGTGTTTTGGTTCACATATAAAGTGCTAATCCGTTGCTTGCATAATACAGTGCCGACTGCATGAATTGGCCAACAAGCGTAGAATTTCAGTTACAGGGGCATCAAAGCTGCTTGCCAACATTCTCTACTCTTATCGTGGAATGGGATTGTCTGTTGGGACTATGATTGCTGGATGGGATGAGACTGTAAGAGAATTTATGTTTCCATCTTTTGTTTTGCATTTCTGATTATGGCTCTTTTAAGCTGTTCTATGTGGGTTGCAGGGTCCTGGGCTGTATTATGTGGATAGTGAAGGTGGTAGGCTCAAAGGAACACGGTTCTCCGTGGGATCTGGTTCACCATATGCTTATGGTGTATTGGATAGCGGGTGTGTGTCTATTCCCCTGTCTTTATTCTCTTGCTTAATTGATATTTAAGATTTTGTTTCATAATATGAATTTTTGAGTATCTTCTGGAATTTCTTTCCTTAGAACTTAATCTTTGTTCTGGTAATCACCAGAATATCAATTTGCATTTGGTAAATTATCTGACATGAAAGAATACACTAATAAAAAAAGGGGGAAGGGGAAGAAAGAGCAAATACACTAATAAATACTAGGAACAAAAAGGCTTTCTACAAATGCATCGTGCAATGTATTGATAGGTAATAAACAAGTATAAATGAGCAAGGGAAAGGGTGTGGCAGATGTTCACAAAAATGCTTTGTATTTGTTGAAGGACTCCATTTTACTACTGTCCCTCTCCTTGGGAAGCTAAAAAATGGAAAGTTATAAGTAGGAGCTTGATCATGGACTTGGAAAGTCTCATATTCTTCTGTGTGCTTTCTGTTCCTGCTACTCACAAGTTTTATTGGTGTAAGACTAGATTGTGGGCATGTTATCACCCACCACAGTCCACAAGTCATGTTGAGGCAAGAGAGTCAATACCTTTTTTAACACATCTACTTGTGTTGGGATTTTTGGATGGTGTAACGTAGTAATTTTGGGATGTCTTCTACCAAAAAATAAAGTTGTTCTGAACATTGCCAGCATGTCATACACATTTGTGAAGAACTATACCTCGGTTAACTTTTGAGATGAGATGCTACCTAATTAATCATGTTAATGCCAAGGTTTTCTTGTTTCATTTATTTAATTTCACAGAACTGAAGTCTTCCCAGCATCTGCACCGTATTCTTATGAAGATATTATTAAAAGTTTTTCTTACTTGCACTTTCTTGTCTGTGAATTTTTCTTTTGGCATTCTGTACATTATTGTGTATAATAATCGTTCTATCCAAACCCGTAATAGGTACCGGTTTGACATGTCCATTGAAGAAGCGGCAGAATTGGCTAGAAGAGCTATTTATCATGCAACATTCAGAGATGCTGCCAGTGGTGGTGTTGCAAGCGGTAAATTATCTACCATTCTCTTACCTCTATCTCTTTGCACTACCTGTATTTGTGAGGTTATATTGATTTCAATCTGTTATTTCAACCAGTTTATTATGTGGGACCAAGCGGATGGAAGAAGCTGTCTGGTGATGATGTTGGAGAACTTCATTACAAGTACTATCCAGTCATGCCAAGTACGGTGGAGCAAGAAATGGCTGAAGTCGCTGGTGCATGAGTGAGTCTCGCTCAACTTGGACCAGGTTTGAGACATTCCTCACATTCGTAAAGCCAGTGGAGGTCTTAAAAAATATGCTTGTGAACCAGGACGTTGTCAATGTACCTTTGGTTGATCCCTGAGATCACACTAGATCACGTCTAGACCACAAAGAAGAACCATGCTTTTCTGGTATTTTTCATCAAGATAAGTACAGTTTTATTAAGCAGTTTGTTTATTGCTGATATTCAGAGAGATCTTAATGAGGTAATTTAGTTATTGAAAATTGCAAGTACCTATCTTCACATGGATTGCATTGGATAAACATTCTTGCTCTTGAATTTCTGCACGCGCAATGCAACCGGAGAAGCTCACACATCAAATAAGGACTGGGTATCTACCATGTCACTCAAACTAATCTTCACCAAATATGTTACTTGTATTGTATCCCAAAGAGATCAACCTTTGGCATATTAAACAACTGTTTTCTTACAGAAGAAAGATAAAAATCTGTTAGAAAATGAAAGTAGGAAACTGAGAATTGTAGATTGGAGAAATGATCTGCCAGTATACAGTAGCTTAGGATCTTTCCTTTCCTCAAATGTAAACTAAGATTTGTGGTAAATGGGACCCATTTTTCAATGTACAAGTTGAATTAACGTCCAATACATATCAATTCCCTTGGTTGCAAAGCAAAGGATTCTTTTCTGCTGCCAGCTTCATCCCATTCTTTTTTTTCTTATAGTGCCTTGGAAATGACTTCTATAATAACAATAATAAGTATCCTTTTAGAAAAGATGAATCAAGTAATCATAATAACAGCCTATATGGAATTTTTGGCCTATTATCAACATTAGATGCTATGCTAGTTTTTGACAACATGCCCTTGAACGGTAGTGCACTCAGAGATAAGTAATTAGTACTGTGTTTATTCCTTGTTTTCAATTGCTTTAAAGGAGACAAAAAGGGGAAGCAAACAATATAATAATACAGACTGGAATTAATAAACTGTTATTACTTTTTTGTTGCTTCTAAGCATGTTTTCATGATTAACAATTCCACCAAAACAATATAAGTTAGTAGTGCTTTGAAATTAGTAGTAAAATAATGGAGGAATAAGAAGAAAAATAACTCATTGTCAATATTGGAAAATGTTAAAAAAATTATACTCAGTATATAAAGTTTCTGCTATAATCAGGGTCTGCGGAAGATCATAATATACGCATGGATCAATGATAGCATAATTGGCAATATGAATATGAACAGGCAATTAGTGTGAGAATTACGCGAAATGACTCCAAAACAATTGGCAAGGGCCGTTATTGAAAATGATTAAGAAAGTATAATTGATTACGTCGACGGCTGTTTTTCGTTCGAATGATAATATGAGAAAGTAATCCCTCGAATAAACCTTCATCAACAGTGAATTTGTTTGGTTAGTAGGGAACCATATGCAAACTCAGCAAGCGGACAGATGAATCACAGAGACAAGGATTTACGTGGTTCGGCGGAAAGTGGCTCTAACCTATCTTCACGGGAAGGGGGAATTTTATTATTGCTCGAGGTTAAAACCGACCTGAGCTACAAGTGGGGTAGTGAGCTTACAAAGAGTTTATAACACCTCGGGTCTTACACTAGCAAGTTACAATTCTCTCAATTGTCAAACAACCGATCAACTTTCTCTCTCTATCACTAGTTTTTTAAGCTCTCAACTCATTTACAAATTGTGAGATACGACATTTTTGCTAACCCTTGAATCTGTGGCCTCAACCCCTTTATATAGGCTCCCAAATCCATTATTCCACCGCCCCAGACGGCATATCATGTTACTATGTGATTATTGCAGTAATAACTTGTTGGGATTGATGCTCAGCGCCAATTTCTTTTGTATTTCCCTATAAATACTTAAGTAAATATTTTATTATGAATAAAATAAACAGTTTATTTAATATAACTTCTTTTATTATATGGTAAAGACGTAATTGATCTTAGAATGATTAGTTATGATACAGTTACAAAAGCGTTGCAACTGACATTGAGTTGTATCATAACAGTATCATTTCTTGAACTGTTCCTGGTCAAGGTTTACATTACTTGGTCGGTAAGTAAACCCGCGGAGACCGGTACGTTTCGTTTATTGGAATCTTGAATTTCAATGGTTACTCAATGAACCATGAGTCTTGGAGACTCGTATAGACATGCATGTGTTTATATCAGATAAACACTGAACGACTAATCGAAGATTCTTAATAGATGGTACACCAACGTCAATAAGAATCTTCTCTAGTTGAGTAATATAGTGATTCTTTGACTTGAGATATCACAGTGGATATATGAGATATCCTCCTCACTTTGGTGGCACGTCACCGACCTATTTAGGTCAGACCTCTGCCTGTTCGTTGAGTGTGGACTGATCCTTAAGATATCCTGTGTGTGTCAAGAAAGGATCCATCAGTTTTGTGTACAGAGCATAGGTATTCAATATGGGATTAGCAATCTGTTAAATCCATGGGCCAATGGTACACTGTAGAAGTGAGTTCTAAGTGTTATTAAGAGATTACTAATAGATACGTCGACATGATTATACCTATAGAGATTTGATGTTAATATCTATATCTTTGGAATAATTCGGATACCTATGACAGAGGGATTATACATATGCAATGACCTCGTCCTGTATGGTTCAACGAGTTTATCTATGGTCGTCATTATTTACGGGTGGGTAGATTATGCACACGAAATTGAATTTCGTAACAGATGTGCCTGAACTTAGAGAGTCTCACATAATGAAATATACTCGTAGAGTACTAGGGCAACAATTATGAATAATATTTATTATTTATAAATCGTTTAACGGTTAAACGAAAAGATACATGTATAAGGACCTTTCAGTCATTTCCTAATTAATGTGTATTTGTATTTAATACTTGATTTTATTAAATACACATTAATTAATTGTCAAATAAGATATTTGACATAAATCATAAATATATGTATTTTAATTATTTAAAGTAAATATGATATATATATATATATATATTTAGATATTTGTATTTAAGTAATTATTTAATTATTTAACGGTTAAATAATTAAAGTAATTGAAATATGATAAGTGCGGTTTATACCCACTTATTCCTTCATTCTTAGTTTACTATTTTGTTAGATTCCGTATCATTTAATGTATTTTGTAGTTTGTTTTATGTTTTATTAGTACGAAACATTAGGACATGGATCTTGGAGAAATTGTACGTGTTTTGGGACCCTACGGACGCATCGGAAGCACGCAGGAAAACAGAATATGCAGAAAACACTCATCCTAAAAAAAGGGTGGCGTTGCGGCGCCTCACCATGATGGCTTCATAGAAATTTCCCGAGAGTTAGGCGTTGCGACGCATTGGAAGCACGTGGGGGAGCAAAATGCAGAAAACACTCATCCTGAAAAATAGGGTGGCGTTGCGACGCCAGGATGGCTTCATACAAATTTCCCAAGAGTTAGGCGTCGCGACGCTGCGACAGAAGCCTAGAATCTTAATAAAGTCGTATTTTATGTACACAAGGACTCCAAGACTTCCCTATAAATATAGAAGCTCATCCAAAATCCTAAAGGAGGGAGACCAATATACAACTAAAAAGTCTAAACACATATTTTAGAGAGCTTCAAGGAGGAAGATTGAAGAGCGACAATAGGTGACGAAGGCGGTGACGTCCGAAGACGAGGGGATTCAATTCGGGTTTTATCTTCTAGTTTCTTTCTTCAAACTCTAATGATTTCTAATATGTTCATGACCCTATTTTCATTGTTATTATCTTTAGTCATGAACTAACTCTATTAGTCTAGAGGATAATGTAGCCAATGCTTGAACCTATGTATTGATTGCCAATTTAATTGTTACAAAATTTTATTTCAGTTTATTTATATTCTCTTGTGTTTAATGTTTCTAGTTTGTTGACCACAAATTGAGATGATGCATGTTTAAAATCTATCACTCGGGAGAGGGGATGTTTAATAGGATGTAGAGAATATATCCGAGGAGATTTGTAGAGTTCGGGAGAATTTATATCCTTTGAAGTCGTTAACAAAGAATCATATAGCGTAATGAATTGTTAATTACTAGATTTTTATAGGGATATTGGTAATTGATAATATTTTCACTCGGCACTCGCGAGATGGAGTTAGAATAATTTAGGATTCTTGGCTTATAAACAATGCAACTGAATAAGAATTGATTGGCATAACAAAGACATAGGGGATAGCTAGGTGAAATCAGACTCTAGAACTCTCATGTCCTGGTCTATCTTTATCAACGTTTTGTTTCTTAATTATTTATTTTTTAATTAGTTGCTTTCTAAATAAAGTTAGGTTTCCTAATTATAGTACTTAGTGTGAGTTGATACAATCCTTGTGGGTTCGACACTCTTTCACTTATCTTTACTAAAACTTGACACCGTACACTTGCGGTACGATATAAAATATCATAACAAGTTTTTGGCACCGTTTCCGGGGATTGTTAATCTAATTCAAATTAATATTATTATCAAATAACCTTAGCTTTAATTTAGATTTTTTTTATTGTTATTTTCGTTTTTATGTTAGTATTTTTTCTTGTCTTTATGTGCTTCAGTGAATGCAAAGATCCACAAGTCTTGACTCACTTCTGTTTGATCTTGAAATAGAAAGAACAACGAGAAGACTAAGGAAAGAAAGGAAAATTGAAAAAGAAGCAATGGCAGCTAAAAATATAGAGAACAACTCACGCTAGGTGGCAATCCGAGATCATTTTAAACTAGTCGTAGATGATAATTATTTTGGGATTGCGCTCCCACCAATCAATGTCAATAACTTTGAGCTGCAACCTGTATTGATCAACATGGTGCTAAAGAACCAGTTTGGGGGTTCATTTGTAGAGGATACCAATGTTCACTTAAGAATGTTCTTGGAGATGACATATACTATAAAGATGAATGGCGTGACCAAAGAGACCATCAGGCTACGCTGGTTTTCATTCTCTTTAAGATACAAAGCGAGGGGTTGGCTGCAATCTATACCAATTGGGAGCATCATGACATGGCATGATATGACTACAATATTTCTTGCGAGGTTTTTTCTACCAGCTAAATCAGCCGAACTGAGAGCAAAACTAAGCATATTTAAGCAGTTGGAGACTGAGAATCTATGCGAGGCATGAGAGTGCTTTAAATATCTACTCAGGAGATGCCCACAACATAATTTCAAAGACTGTGTTCAGATTCAGTTATTCTACAATGGGTTGAATGGTCTTAATAGAACCATGGTTGGTGTAGTTGCTAGAGGAACCATGTTCAAGAAATCTGCTGAAGATGCCTATGCTTTATTAAATGAGATGGCCATTAATAATTTCCAACGGCCAAGTGAACGCACTACTGTGCCTAAGGTGGCTGGTATATACGAGGTGGATCCTATTGTTGCACTTACAGCTCAAGTGTCATCCCTCATGACTCATCTAGCAGCATTGACCAATCAACAGGGCCAACCATCTATTGAAGCTGCTGCTGCTAATAGAATGCTTTTACTCGACGGAGGATATGAGAAAGTCAAATATGTGAACAATCGGAACTTCAACAACTATAGAGGCAATCCTATGCCGAACTATTATCATCTGAACTTGTCATATGCTAACACAGAGAATGTCTTGCAACCTCATTCTGGCTTCAACAATCAAATATCAGAGCAGAAACCTTCCCTAGAAGACCTCATGAGCATGTTTGTTGTAAAAACTTCAGAGAGGTTTGAGAAAAATGAGTCGAGACTAAACAATATTGAAACACATATGGGCAATACATGGGCAACAATGAACTCCTTAGAAGTGCAGATTGGGCAAATTTCTTCTTCCATGGCCAATCAACATAAATGGGTGTTTCCTAGTAATACTGAAGTCAACCCCAAAGAGCAGTGTCAAGCCATAACCCTCAGGAGTGACCGGCGTAAACACACACGTATAACGCAAGCGCACGTATCGTTCAAGTAGTATAAAAATATCGATCCCACGAGGACTTAATATCTAAACTATTTTTTTTTATAAGGTCAAATGATTACTAATATCTAACAGGTTGTTTGATTGATTTGAAATGGTGACGATTCTAAATTTAAAAACAAGTAAATAAAATTATTCGAAAGTAGATTTTAAGAAAATTCAATATTAAAAACTATCTAGGGTTGTGATTTCTTCCAATATCATTTTTAAAGATGAAGTGGTTATCTTAAAGTTGGGTAATATATTGATTTATTAACCTGGAACACTAAATTATGTGTAAGCCTCTGTTGATGGTCAGACACAAATACCTAGTTTAATCCAATTGAACCATATGTCTATGTCAACCAAATTATCTGGATTCATTAAGTTTAAGTTCCAATTATGGCTACCCCCGCCCGACAGGTATATTCCTATCCTGTAAGGAAATCTATTAAAGGGTTATCTATCCTCAAGGAAGATCGTGAGCTATTAAGTCTAAGGCTGAAAGCTAAAATCCCTATGTCTAGTTCATTTTAGATTTACCAGATCAATTTTATTAATGGCCAATTAATGAAAAAGCATTAAGATTAAGACTCAATAAATAAATCTTTATAATACCCAAACTATAATCTAACCCCTTATAAACCGGTGATATTAAAAGTCATCACAACCCCAGATAACTGGTTTAGTTACGACACATATTTACGAGTAGTAAAAAAAAACTTAAATAAAATAAAAGACATAAAGTAAAATACTGAAAAGTAAATGACGGAAAGTAAATGCTGAAATTAAATACTGAAAATTAAATGCTGAAAGTAAATGCTGAAAAGTAAATTACTGAAAAGTAAATGCTGAAAAGTAAATTACTGAAAAGTAAATTACTGAAGTAAATTGCTGAAAAGTAAATGCTGAAAATTAAAGAAAGAAAAGTATTGTGCGTAAAAGTAAATTACGGAAAGTAAAAACTGAAAAGTTAAGAAAAGAAAGTGCGAAAGAGGAAATTAATTACTGAAAGCTGTAAATAAACAAACAAGATACAATCTTCTTAGTATTCTTAAGGAATTCCTTAGAAGAAAGTATGAATTTTACAAATGAAATGGCTTGGTATTTTATAGGCAAAATTTTGCCTCCATCAAATCATCCACCAAATCAATTATTAATTGCTCCACTAATTGCTTCACCAAATCCATTATTAATTACTCCACTAATTGCTTCACCAAATCCATTATTAATTGCTCCACTAATCTCTTATCATGTTTCGTGATGATTTGATAATTTTTATTATTTATTTATTAATTTATTTTTTGCTTTGAAAATGATTGAAAGTGACTTTAATAATTACACACAACACACTTCTGGATGGTTCATCAATTTCGGGCATGAAATCTTCTGAATTCGAAATTATTTTGTCTTTCAAAGCTGTAGATATTTGAGTCTTCTTTAATCTGGAATTGAATCAGCTCAATCCGATATTGGAGTAAAAAGTTATACCCAAATTACGACAGATGCACAAAACTGGAATTTCCAAAACTGCACTTCGTTAAAAATCCCTTTCAAGTTTATCTCCAAAATTAAAATATCAAGTCCAATAATTGCCCTTATTTGACCCATATTTCGTCCTAAATGATTTCATTAAGTACCAATATTATTTTATCTGTAAAATAAACTAAAACATATCAAAACGTTCATCAAACCCGAGAAACTAAACAAAATATTAAGTAAAAGGGGCGGTAAATATTGATATATTTTCCGCTCATCAAGGAGCGGAAAAGAGATTGAAGACACCTCTCAGGACTTAGGCAGTAAATAAAAAGAAGCGGCATTTCAGGAGGAAACAGTAACAGAAGAAGACAACAGTGCAGTAGCTCCCACATATAAGCCACCACCCATCCTAAAGATACCTTTGTTTACCCTCAGCGCTTTCAAAGGAAGAAATTGGATGCTCAGTTTGATAAATTTCTAGATATCTTCAAAAGATCCATATCAATATTCCATTCGCAGATACTTTGGAACAAATACCAAACTATGTGAAGTTTATGAAAATGAGATAATGTCCAAGAAGAGGAAGCTGGCAGATTTTGAAACAGTAGCACTCATAAAGGAGTGTAGTGCTATCATACAGAAGAAGCTCCCTCCAAAATTGAAGGATCCTGGTAGCTTTACTATTTCGTGCACTATTGGGAATAAATATTTTGGTAAGACGTTATGCGATTTGGGTGCTAGTATCATTCTCATGCCCTTATCCATCTACAAACAGTTGGGCATAGGTGAGGCAAAGCCAACCACTGTCACATTGCAACTAGCAAATAGATCTCTCACCTACCCGAGAGGAATAGTAGAGGATGTTTTGGTTAAGGGGGATAAATTTTAATTTCTTGCTGACTTCTTTGCCCTTGATATGGAGGAGGATCATGAGGTCACAATCATCCTTGAGAGACCTTTCTTGGCAACTGGCAGAGTGTAGGCACTGCATTTTTGCATATAAGTCCTGATGATGAGTCTCGTATGGAGACATTACCTCTTTAATTGTGGAAGCCACGGGAAACGGACGTCGGAAGGGAAGAGTCAGGAATTGACATCTTATTGGATTTAATTCGCTTGTTTAGCTTCAGGTTTGCTTGTTGGACCTCTGTTTTAAAACACATCCCTAGCCCAAAACCAAAGCAACACGCCGACCTAGCCCAAGCCCATTAAATCACATCCAATAATAATTAAAACATTTAAAAAACATGTCAAAAATTAAATTAAATCACCTTCCTAATTAAATAAATCAATTCCTAAATTAAATAAATCTAATTAAATCACCTTCCTATTGAAATAATCACATGATCAAATTAAATGAATCCCTTTCCTAAACTAAATAAATCATCTTCCTAAATTAAATAAATCATTTCCTTATAACAAACCAATTAAAAGATATCCCCATTAATACACAAATCCTTTCCCTATTCGCAAAAGGATTACCCCTCCATTTGCCTATAAAAAGACCCTTCACCACACATCTAAAACCCTGGCTCATTCTCACGACAAAAACACAAAAGAAAACCCTAATACACAAAGCCTCCATCCACGCCACTCTACTCACTGTCTCTAGCCACATAACCTTTCACGTAACAGCCCCAACTTCACTCAAAACCCTTCTCACGCCACATGCCCCCTTCACATAACAACACAGTCACCTGCCCTTCAACTCATCAACAAGAGCCATTCACGCCACTGCATATTCTCGCATCAGCCCTTCTCAATATAACATCGACAAGCAAAACTCCCCTCTGACCTGCACACGCCACTCACGCCAATAATACCCCTTCACGCCCCAACAACCACTCACGCATAAAGCCATCTCAAAACAAATAAGCCTTACCTACTTCACGTCATTACCCTCCATCCACACAGCCCCATTCACGCACATAATCACCCACCTTCAAGCAGGCCTTCACGCATTATCACAACCCTTCAAGCAGCCCTTCACGCCTAACAACAGCACCTCCAAAATGCCGCATAAGCACCCCTAAAAACGTCCAAAAACTGCCCCCAAAACTGCACTAAAAACAGTCCAAAAACTGCCCCCAAAACAGTCTAAAAATCGCAGCCCAAACCAGTCCAAATAATCGGCAAAACAGTCCCCGTAAAAGCCGCAAACCGTAAACCAAAATAGTCTCTTATTTACCGCAAAATAGTCCTCAAAACCCGCAAACCGCAAACTAAAACAGTGTCTTATTTACCGCAAACTAAAACAGTGCCTTATTTACCGCAAACTAGTAAGCTAATACCGCGACTAGAAACACCGTAAAACAGAGTGAAAACAGTGGCCTAAATAGCAAAAAACGAGTAAAAACATTGAACCAGTGAACCGGAAGAGTTGCGGAGCATCAACCTTCCGACGGCCGTGTAACGCCCTTCCGATAAACGACAAAAGAGGTTAGACATGAGGGCACCCTTTTTATTTATTATCTTTCATTTTTTTTTTATTTTAATACATTATCGCATGAGAGTCGTTTGTTGATGTATGATGTGAAATCCGGATGAACGGAATGCATGTTCTCTTTTGTGGTATATCAGATGGAAACTCGGACGTAAATTCCGTAGCCGAATTTGAATGGACGGTATTGCGGGTTGCACTCAGGATACAATGCCACGTATTACTTAAGAGACACACGTATTTCGTTTCATCCAATCTTGTATTTGAGCATGAGGTAGTTAGTAGATTATTTATTTATTTAGCATGATTAGGTTGCTAGTACGTTATTTATTATTAAAGCATGATTTAGTTTAGTATATCGTTTATTTTTAAGCATGATTATGTTATTATTTATGCATGATTTGGTTCTTTGATTTTGCATTAGGAATTTAATTTACGTTTTGTTTAAGTAGTTATTTATTTGTTCTTTGTGTTTGATGATTCGACATGCTCGTTGTGTGATATTGTACGCTTGCCGTTATAATGACTTACTTTCGAAGCATGCAAACTTAGACTAGGATTTACTTTCATGAATGAAAACTAGATCTAAGTCACCTTTGAGCATACATGTTGAGTAGATTCGTTTAGTTTATTGCACAAATCATATCATTACAAGTGACATAAGTAAGAGACCATTCCGAACCCAACGGTTTGAAGTCTTCCCTTGCGAGGGGTGAGTGCGGCCTTAAATCTTTATCCCAGTTCACACTGGGTGGCGACTCCATGTTATTTCTCCAGTTTAGTTCCCCCGCGGGCTACTCCGTACTCCAAACTAGGCCACGAGCCTAGAACACAACGTCGTCAAGTTCTGTGTCCAACACAGAGCGGTCATTGATGTGCAGAAAGATGAACTGAAAATGAGAGTTTAAGATGAAGAAGTCACCTTTAGTGTTTTCAGAGCCATGCCAAAGTCTTCAATGTGATGAAAAATATCACAGGGTAGATATTATAGAGAAATGAGTTACAAATACCCAGGGTGAATCAGTATTTCAGCAACCTACGAGCATATTACAGCAGTGCATAAAAGAAGATTCTCCGCAGCTAGACCTGAAACCACTCCCAAAGCGCCATAAGAAGAGGAAATCCAGAGTCAGGGCTCACTTGAAGATGATCCATGGGAAGCTCAAAAAGTGTTCAAGTCAATTTTGCCACATGTGCAGTCAAACATTTCAACCATCAGTAGATCTTGGAGGACCATCCATGGATAAATTACCGCAGCCTGACAAGTTGTCTTTCTCATGTCATAACAACCAGTGGATACCAAAGATGAAGGCATATGAGACTACATGGTCTGCTACATTAAAGCCACCATGACTATTTGGGTGGTTGCGTCTGGCTGAAGACGTTAAACTTAGCGCTAGCGGGGAGACAACCCTTGCATTTGTTTATTTTTATTTTCTTTAATTTAATTTAATTTAATTTTATTGTATGTTATTTGATTGTTATTAGTTTGCATGTGTATTTATGCAGGTGTTAGAGCAAACCACACAACCCACATAACCAAATTCTGACCAGCATGAGCCTGATAAACTCCATGCACGGTAGTGTTGTTCCTCACTCTTGTTTCCTTATGTTTATTTTACATTGAGGACAATGCAAGTTTTAAGTTTGGGGGTGTGTGCATGTAGTGATAATACCTGTTATTTAAAAACTTAAAAAAAATAAATAAATTTTTTTTTTTAATTTTTAGTCATAGATAATAAAACATAAGTCTTATGATGAATTTTGTTTTCTTTATAATGAAATCTTAGAAACGATAAGTTCCCAATTGACTTTTATCTGATGTCTTGAGTAGGTGATCTAGGTTAGACTCGTAAGCACTTAACTATAGGTTTTTAGTAGTAAGAAACTAGGTAGTTGACAAAGTGACTAGTTGAATAAATTATTTGCCGATGAATGACCATTTTCTTAGATATCTATTTCAATATGCTAGTGTTATGATGTATGGTATGGTTAAAAATAAAAGAAAAGGAAAAAAATTGAAATAAAGAAACGAAAAAGAAAAAGTTAAACCACTTATAACCGATAAGCGTGAAGCTACCTATGGGCGAGTTTTAGGACCACCATGAGGAGAAATGCTGCCTTAAAGGGTAGGTATGTTAAGAAAATGAAAAAAAGAAGGAAAAATCATACCATACTGAGCAAAGAAAGGCAATGACAGAGTACTTTTGAGATATCTAGGTTGGTTTGACCCATCATATCTCAATTTTGAGACGAAATCATTGAGTTGACTTACTTAAGAGTTGAGCTGTAAATGAACCTTTACACACACACACACACTGTAAGTCTGGCTTAGATAATTTATTCAAGAACTTGGATATAAGTTGTATTGAGTACTTTAAAAGTTATCTGATTTCATTGGTAGACATTCTTTGAGGACAATATTATGCATAACTATCAGAACTATTTTATTTTATTTTATTATTTTTGTATGATTGCATGTGTGTGAATGACGTTTGTCGGTGTCGTCGCTGCAAGCCCTCACGAGACTATAACTCGTCCACTAGGGTCGCCTAGGGGTTTTAAGGGTTGTTGCATGCGCTAAATGCAATCGTGATCCCTACGAAAGTGGCCTAGTTAATTTGTTGATTTTTTTTGTTAATTTTTATTAAGGTTTTTGCTCGGGACTAGCAAAATCTTAAGTTTGGGGGTGTTTGATAAATGCGGTTTATACCCACTTATTTCTGAATTCTTAGCTTACTATTTTGTTAGATTCCATATAATTTAATATATTTTGTAATTTGTTTTATGTTTTATTAGTAGGAAGCATTAGGACATGGATCTTGGAGTAATTGTATGTGTTTTGGGCCCCTACGGACGCATCAGAAGCACGCGGGAAAGTAGAAAATGCAGAAAAAACTGATCCAGAAAAATAAGGTGGCGTTGCGACGTCACTTTTGGCGTCGTGGCGCCTCACCAAGATGGCTTCATACAAATTTCCCGAGAGTTAGGCATCGCGACGCTGCGACAGAAGCCTAGAATCTTAATAAATTTATATTTTACGTGCACAATGACTCCAGGACTTCCCTATAAATATAGAAGCTCGTCCAAAACCCTAAATGAGAGAGACCAATATACAACTAAAGAGTCTAAACACACATTTTAGAGAGCTCCAATGAGGAAGATTGAAGAGCGACAAGAGGAGACGAATGCGGTGACATCCGAAGACGAAGGGATTCAATTCGGGTTTTATCAAAAAGTTTCTTTCTTCAAACTCTAATGATTTCTAATATATTCATGACCCTATTTTCATTGATATTATCTTTCGTCATGAACTAACTCTATTATTCTAGAGGATGATGTAGTTAATGCTTGAACCTATGTATTGATTGCCAATTTAATTGTTAAGAAATTTTATTTCAGTTTATTTATATTCTCATGTGTTTAATGTTTCTAGTTTGTTGGCCACAAATTGAGATGATGCATGTTTAGAATCTACCACTCGGAGAAGGAATTTTGAATAGGATCTAGAGAATATAACCTAAGAGATTTGTAGAGTTCGGGAGAATCTATAATCCCTTTGAAGTCATTAATAAAGAATCACAGAGTGTAATAAATTGTTAATTACTAGATTTTTATAGGGATATCGAAGTCGATAATTGATAATATTTTCACTCGACACTCGGCAAAGGTAGTTAGAATAATTTAGGTTTCTTGGCTTATAAACAATGCAACTGAATAATAATTGATTGGCATAACAAATACATAGGGGATAACTAGGTGAAATCAGACTATAGAATCTCTCATATCTTGGTCTATCTTTATCAAATGTTTTATTTCTTAATTATTTAGTTTTTAATCTAAATTTAGTTGCTTTTTAAATAAAGTTAGGTTTACTAATTATAATACTTAGTGTGAGTTGAATATACTCCAAGTGGGTTCGACACTCTTTCACTTATCTTTACTAAAACTTGACATTGTACATTTGCAGTACGATATAAAATATCACAACAAAACACAAAATATCTAAGGTGATATTTTTGTTAGGAAATGATTAAAGTGTAAATATTTGATTTATTTACATATATTGAAAATGGTTATCAAATTGATTTTTGCTTCTTTAATTTGTTAAAATAGCAAAATACCTTTTTTCTTTTACTTGCCCATTTTCGGCACACCCCTAGCAATACATAAGGGTTTTATTTTTTCATTGACTTCCATTTGGTTAAGCCTCCAAAATACACAAAAGAAAGGTTGAGAGAAAAAAAGTGAAGTGTTAAGTAGAAAATCAAAGAAAACTTGAAGATTAGTAAGTAATTTCATCTTTTCTTTAGATAGAAAAATGTTTCTATTGTTCTTAACTTTAACATATGATGTTCACATATTTTTCTACTCTCTTTATTTTGTGCTGAGAAGTTTGGAAGCTTGAATGAAAGATGTATGCATGTATGTAATTAAAGTAAGCTTATAAATGGTGTGTAAGCACACTTTTTGTCATTAGATGACTTGGTTTCCATTCTAGAGTTGTTAGACCACTCATTGATGACCTAGAACTGTTCTTGAGTTGTTTCAAAGTGGTGAGGCTTGTTTGGTATTGTAGAGATTGGATTTAAGTGTTATATTGATTTAATTTTGGTTAATTTTGTTACTTTGATTAATTGGAAAAATTATGTTTTTTACCTAAATCAAAATTGGGGCTTTTCATATATGTGTTGTATTTTGAAGTATATGAGATGTAAAAATTATTTTGGTAGTGATTGGAAATCATCTAAGCTTGTATTTGACAAATTATGACTAAAATGATCAAAATGCAAACTATTGGGTGCTCTCGACAATTTGAGAAAAATTGGGGAATTTTTAAATGAGTTGTATTTTGATGTATATGAGATGTATAGATCATTTTAGTAGTGATTGGAAATCACCTAAGCTTGTATTTGACAACTTAGGACTCAAATGATCAAAATATAAACTTTATGGGGTTCCCGGAAATTCTGGATTTTTGGGTAAAAATATAAATTTTTGAGTATAGAATAATTAGAATAAATTAGTTTATTTTAATTACCCAAGAAAAATAATTTAAATCGGAAAAATTTGATTTTTCACGTTCCGCTGTATTACCCGATTATACCGTTAAAAAACCCTTCATAACTCTCTTCAACTACCTACAATCCGGCCAATCAGATTATTTTTGTTCCATGTCACTATATCGGCCTACGATGGCCTCTGGCATCTCTGTTCTACCACTTTGTTATCACTGCACAATCCTATGGCGGCTGGTGGGGGCTACATCCAATGAGAACTGTTATTTTTCCCGCAATCATCATTAGCCTTCTAGAAGCTTATCTTTTCAACTAGGGCATGCGTCATATGACTTCAACACAGATCGACCTGTGATCCATCTTTGTTCCTTGGGTAAGCATACAGAGGTGGATGATATCTGGTCGAACTTCCTAACTTTTTTTAACTAGGTCAGGTTGCTAAGCATGGACCCCATCGGGTCGGTTTCCACAAATACTCAAATGAGCCCAAACCTAATACATCTTCTCTAGTTCGGGTCAAATCAACAAATCACTTCGTTATGAGCTTACTCTTCCATTGGGAGAACTCCTCTGTATAGTGGGGTCAAGCCCATCTGTCTGACTTCAGCCTCTCTAGGCCCTTGAACCTTTATCATCCTCCATTGGCTAAGTACAGACCCCATTCAAACCCTCCCCAGTATTTGAACTTCCTCGGGGTGAAAAACCACCATCAATATCTGTCATATAGTTCTCGGTATCAATGAGTTGAAGAATTGATGTCGAGAACTTTAATTGAAGATAGTTGTGCTCGATGGTGAGACCGACCTAGTGTGCTTGGGCTAGACCCGGCCCCGATTCTGGATTGAAATCAAAACTGAATCGGAAGAAATCAGACGGTTTCGATTTCTTTCGATTCTGGTGTGGAAATCGGTACCTGAAACCGATTTCGTACGGTTCGGTTCCACTATTGAAATTCAAATAAATTTAAGTTTTATTTTATTTTTAATTTAATTTAATAAAATTCAAATAAATAAAATTTTTTATTATATTTATCTGATAATAATATCCAATTACAAATTTCTTTAAAATTTAATTTCAATTTTTAATTTTTTTTTTTAAAAAAAATTGAACCGGAACCGTCCGGTTCATTTCCGATTCCCAGTTTCATAATCTTATGGAACCGGAACCGATTCGGTTCCAGTTCGGAACTGAACCGAACCGAACCGGTGGCCAGGTCTAGCTTGGGCTATGGTATTCATATCTCAACCTTCTGCATGCTTATGTATCTCGGGTCTTGTTTGCTCCATGTATTGCCAAAGATTCCCTTTTTGAAAATTACATTTTCCTCTACTGCCTTTTAAAAGATACCCATAGGGTTCTGTAACGCCTATAGGGATAAACACAAAAGGAATGACAATTTCCTTAAATGCTCATCAAATCCATCAAGTATTCTTTTTGCTTCATCTCCTAAGATGTCAGATGTCGAGCATCTGTGACTTGCACGCCAAAACTCGGACATCTGTGATCAACCGAGCTCTCTGCTCTAATCCTTCCATTTAAATTCAACAGTTGTGATGGACCCGACACGTGTCATCAATCCCCCATTTTTGCTTCAATCTGATGATGAAAATCAGTCCGAGCAACATATTTAAAGGTTGTTTATGCCATTCTTCTCACTTTTGATTCCTTTGGCTTCTACAACTGCTCTCTCCAAGTCCTCATGCGACCTCTGCAACTTCAAGCTCATTCGACAACTTTATCATCATCTTCTCGATCTCCAGATACAAATAAGTACTTTCTGAACCCTTTCCTTACATTATTGTACTGAGTATGTCTGATACCCATGACTGATGAATGATGAACATGATGAACAAACACTTTACTTGAAAATATACTATGGGTTTTTTTTGTGGTTTAATGGTAATTCGAGTTCTTTAGCTTGCATATACGTGTTTCTAGTTTGGGAGTGGGTATATGGGTATGGTTTCTTATTTATGTTTCGGTGTTTGAGAAACTGTAAATGTATATGTTTCTGGATTTTTGTGTGTTCTTGGCTATGGTCATGTTTACAGACTATCAGCTTCATCGTCGTTTAGGCATTTTAGAGTCCTCCAGTGTTAGCCACTTGGCAGAGATGATTCTAGAAAAACCCTAGATAATACTAGGCCCAACTAAAAATAGGCCCACAGCTGTGAACAAGACATTCACTTTTGACTAACATTCCTCATTGGGTTTCTTCTTTAGGAATGTCCGACTCTAAATATTCATTTCCAACACATCTCAATGTGTTGCCTCCCAGACTCCAATCTCACATCCGACCGAGCCGATTAAAATGTTCAGTATTGACCATGACACCACACCAACTCCTTAGGAGGAAGAAAAAAAATCATATATCAAAAGAGTACTCCGACCCGAACCAACTCCTCATGCTCTGGACTTCATAAACCTGGACATAGACAAATCTTTCACCATAACTAGGGTTGAACTGGACCAACTTCATGAAAGGTTTAAAATCCCCAAAGAAATTATCTTGGACGTTCCAAAGGAAGGGGATCAGGCCAGTCGACGCATTGGCGACCAGGTGGTGCTTTGCTCGGCTTTCTTCAACATGGGCCTATGTCTTCCCATGCAAGGGTACTTTGCCAGGATGTTGGCAGCGATGAACTTGGCCTCGTTCCAACTTAAATTGAATGGATTGAGGGTATTGGATGGGCTCTATATGATTTGGAACTGAGCTAGAATTTGGGAATCATCGGTCATCAAGGTGAATATGTTATATCGAATAAATGCCAACCTCAAGGAATATAAAGGTTGGTACTACTTATCCACGTACGCTGATGCCCCACATATAATCTCCAACCTCCCGATCACCAATAAAAAAAATTAAGGACAAATGGTTATGGGCAAGGGGACCATGAGGCATTCGTTGCCTAATCTCGAACGAGAACATCACAATGCCGAATATCTTCAAGGTCAGAGGTAGCGACCCGTCCTCTTCTCTTCTTCTCATTCACCTTAAAATTCTTAGCTTCTCACTAACAATCTAGAATTGTAGCTTGTTGGGGGCAATCTTCCCAAATTCCGTCACGAGGTCCGGGAAGGGTGAAACTAACATTCCAGTTTGTCGGTCATTACAAAGATATCTTCAACACCCCATCTCTT